>JACEIK010002666.1:14587-32689 GCA_018107945.1 Datura stramonium
ATTCCAAGAAATTGTGTCTAAGTACCTCTACAAACTGTTCTAAATTATCTACCAGCTATCCTATGTACTATAATGTTGAACCCCCTTTAAAAAGGTTTTAGAAAGCTACTTAAGCTGAGATAGGAACCCAAAATCTAACCCTAGTCGAAATTGTCTTAGTGTCAGTTACGGACCATATAATCAAAGTACGGTCCACAGAATTGGCCATAGATGGTCTTCTCTTTGGACTGCTCCTTGGTCGGATCCTTATCACTATACTTCATTTTGCGGTCCGTATTTCTATTTTATGGTTCGTACCTACTCTCCATTTGTTAAACTCCAAATTGCAAAGTCTCTAATTCAGCTTTACAGTGCCCATTTATGGTTCGTAGATTGATTCTAAGTCTCATAACTGGAACCTTACGTCTCCTATACTTAGCCAATTTTCCAATTCTACTTGCATGTCCTCTAAGGTTGGACTACGGTTCAACAAATGGACCACATAATCCATCTGCGGTCCGTGTGTTGCTAAACTCATAAAACTCAAAGAATATATAACCATCAATTTCTAAACTGAGAAATGCATTATATTTGATAGATTTAAGATGACTAGCTAATACTAAGAGTAAAAGAGAAAAAAATAATATCATTAATATGCTAAAGTATATAAGTAAAAGTTAAAATTGTACTTCACCTGTTGACAATTTGGACACTTGGCCACAAACTGTGCGATGTCCTTCTTCATGCCATTCCACCAATAGACTTCCCATAGGTCATGGTACATCTTGGTGGCACCTGGATGTATAGAGTATCTGGAACCATGAGCTTCATGCGACATCGGCTTCCTCAAGTCACCAGCATCAGGTACACACAAACGACCTTGATATCAGAGCACACCATCTTCCCCTCGGGAGAAAACCTCAACCTTCTGATTCTGAACCGCTTCCTTCAACTTCACCAAAATAGGATCCTCGTCTTGTCTATTCTTAACATCAGTCACCAAAGATGATTTTGATCCACTCTGAATGATGAAACCACCATTTGTCGAGTCAACTAGACGAACTCCCAGTCGTGCAAGATGATGTACATCCTTCACCCACTCCTTTCTCTCCTCTTCTACATGGGACACACTCTCCATAGAAGGCCTGCTCAGAGCGTCTGCCACCACATTAGCCTTGCCCGAATAATAAAGGACACTCATATCATAGTATTTCAACAACTCCAACCACCTTCTCTGGTGTAGATTCAAATTCTTTTGGGTGAACATGCACAGTAGGCTTTTGTGGTTCGTAAACACATCTACATGGACCCCATCCAGATAGTGTCTCCAAATCTTCAAGGCAAATACTACCTCCTCCAATTCGAGATCATGAGTCGGGTAATTCTTTTCATTAACCTTCAGATGCCTAGAAGTATATGTTATAACCTTACCGTGCTTCATCAAAGCACACCCAAGGCCGATCATCGAAGCGTCACAATATACCACAAACCCATCGGTACCCTCAGGTAGGGTCAACACAAGTGCTGAGGTGAGTCGAGTCTTCAACTCTTGGAAGCTCTTCTCACAAGCCTCCGACCATTGAAATTTCACTTTCTTCTGGGTCAGTTTGGTCAACAGTGCTGCAATGGATGAGAATCCCTCAAAAATTCTCCGATAGTAACGAGCTAAACCCAAGAAACTCCTGATATCCGAAGGATTCACCTATCTAGGCTAATTCTTCACCGCTTTTATCTTTTAAGAGTCCACATGTACACCCTCACTTAACACCACATGGCCCAAAAATGCCACTGAATTCAACCAAAAATCGCATTTGCTAAACTTAACATATAACTGGAGATCCTTGAGAGTCAGTACCACTACCCTCAATTGAGCGACATGCTCCTCCTCGCTCCGAGAATATATGAGAATATCATCTATGAACACAATTACAAAGATATCCAAGTATGTCTTGAACACTCTGTTCATAAAATCCATAAAATATGCAGAAGCATTTGTTAGTCTAAAAGGCATACCTACAAACTCATAGTGACCATACTGAGTCCTGAAGGTTGTCTTCGGGATGTCACTCTCCCGAACCCTGAGTTGATGGTATCTAGATCTGAGATCTATCTTTGAAAATCACTTAGCACCCTGAAGCTAGTCAAACAAATCATCAATCCTGCAAAGAGGATACTAGTAAAAGCACCCTGTTGGAAGGGACGTGCTGTCGGAACTGCTGAACTAGCGGCTGGGGTACGGGCTCCACCATCGCCTGGTTTGGCTAAAGGGCAATCCCTGAGTCTGTGTCTGGGTTTGCCACACCCCAAACAAGCATCTGAGTCAACTAAACGCCTCCCTGGGTAGTTCTTGCCATACTTTGCACAGGCTAGAAAAGTGCGATCTCCTGTAATTCTTCCCTGGCCCCTCAAGCCTGACGCTTTACCCCTCTGAACACGTTTGGATCGGGACGGGACACTAGCTGATGATGGTATTGGGGCTAATGACCTTTTCTGGAACTGAGAGCGGTGACCGCCACTGGATCTCTACTAAGTGAACCCAACGATGTCCGTCCTGGCACTCTTGGCCTCTCTCTCTCTCAGATACACCGCCTCCATCTGTTGGGCGTGCAAAACTATCTAGGGAAAATCAATATTCTGATGAAGCATGGCGATCCTACAATCCTTATCCAGGTAGTCCGCCACTCCATGTACAAACCTGCTCACCCGAGCTCTCTAATCAGCTACTAGCTCTAGTGTATACTTAGACAAACAAGTGAACTCCAAAGCATACTCTTGGACTGTCATGTTACCCTGCTTCAGGTTCACAAACTCCGCTTCTTTAATCTCCTTCATCTCACGAGGGAAGAACCGCTCCAGAAATGCAACATGAAACACCTCTTAACCAATAGGGCCTACTCAAACTGCCCTGCTAGCCTTCCATTTCTTAAACCAGATGTGCGCAACCCCTTTTAACTGATACGAGGCTAAATCGGTGCACTCCCCTCCAGTCACCCCCATGATCTGGGTGATCTTCATAATCTCATCAATAAACTCACGTGGATCCTCGTCCACCTTTGACCCAAGAAACTCCAGAGGGTTCATCCTAAAAAAATCCCTAACTCTTGCCGTCGTCGCATTTCCGTTCTGAGGGACATGCGCTACCGCCTGCTGATTAACCTAGGTGGTCAAAGCCTATGCTAGCATATGAATAGCAGCCCTAAATTCTTTGTGGGCCACCTGCTCGGGTACGCAATCCTTATGGCCTGGTGGGGCTTGGTGATTCCCATCTCCGTTGCCATCCTCATGGCCATTTCCATTTCCGTTTCTTCTTCCATTATCTCTRCAAAGAGGCATGATTCTGCAAACGCGTATAGCACGAGTTAGAAGGATAGAGAGACGTTCTATMGCACAACATCAATCATGAAA
The DNA here is from genome assembly GCA_018107945.1 of Datura stramonium. Classification (NCBI taxonomy): domain Eukaryota; kingdom Viridiplantae; phylum Streptophyta; class Magnoliopsida; order Solanales; family Solanaceae; genus Datura; species Datura stramonium. The sequence continues at coordinate 17,972 of JACEIK010002666.1, forward strand.
GAAGGGAACATTTCCTAAATGTCTCGTAGCCTCTTCGTCATAAGTGTGGCRYGATTCACACCCATGAAAAAGACTCTAGTTAATGCGGCTTTCAGATACCCCAGGACACTTCAAAATCTAAGGCTCTGATACMAAATTTGTCTCGATCCAAACATAGGCCCAGATCTGGACACGGGACAAAGAACCCCGAAAGGCTCCAAGTCGACCCATGGCATGAACATAACATCTAACTCATTTAAATAAATGAAAGATCAACATAATTTACTAATCGGAAGTATGAACATACATAACATCTTAGTACACACATAAGTCTGGATCTGAATACATACTATGTCCGAAAAGCCTCTAATACTGATGAGTTGATGGGACAATACCTAAACTAATTCACTATTGTCTAAAAACTGAAAATACGGAACATATCTGATAAGAAAGGCCCTCAAAAGATGAGGACTCACTAACTCTGATCGGGAAGTACTAATACCGGAAATCAGGCTAGCGGTGGGACTGAGTCTAGATATCGTAGTTGTATCATAAAATGATACAACATAAAGTATACGGTCAGGACATAGAATTTACCAAGTATGCAAGTTAAGTAAAACCGCTAAGTAAGTAAAATTGTAAAACATGCATATTATAAAACATAATCAAGATAAGATTCTGAGAGTGGGACTTGCATGCTATTTTCTGAAATCATGAGCTGAACATAACTGAATATCATAACTGACTCGAATAACCCAAAGTTGAAAATTGATAATCATAACTAAAACTGAACATTAGGTCAAACCTGCTGAAAACATAATATCATGACTGATGAACATGCATAACCGAAATCATGAGGAATAATAGGAGACTCGTCATATAACCTACATTACCACGATAGAGCTTACGTGGTCCCGACTGTTACACTCAAGTGGGTAGAGCCGTCCAAAGCTTTGTCAGGGCTAAGGACACTACTATGATATCGATATCAAGCTGAAGGCTCCTTGGGGGCAGGGGAAGCTCACAAGGGAGGTCCCAAATAATCTAAACATACCTACATTGGTGCATAGTTCTGAGGCATAGGGTTGACTGACCCTTAGCCTACTCGGTGCTAGACACTACTCCCCAAAAAATATGCATATGCTCTCTATCATTTTTCAATGAAGTTGAATCATTTTCTAGTGACGAAGCTAACTCATAACATACATACATACATAAATCTGAAGTCATAATCATGAGGAGCCTTGGCTCAAACCATACCACAAGATGAACATAATTGGGAGTCTAGACTCCAAAACCATGTGGTAAGCTAATTACATGAAATCGTAAAACATACTTGATCATATGGGCTTACCCAATACTTAACATTCTTGAAATCAACTTGATTCTCTTGAAAACATGAACATAGACATGGGTAATTTGAAATTATACTTTCTTCATAAACACCTCATCATGCTTGTACACATACTTTATAGATCTCAACGTTCATGGACTTTCATGGATGGGCATCATAATTTACAAAACTTAAAAACATAATTTATAATTGAAAATATTGTAATATCTTCCCATTAATCATAATTCAACATTAAAAACATGTTTAGATCATACCCATAATTGATACTTAAGAATTTCACATGTTGGGTAAAAACCCCATAGATTCATCAACATAATTTTCATGAATTGAGACAGGATTGGGCATGTGTGTGGAATATTTCACCCGTTCATAGACTTACATACATGAAGAGATCTGATTTCACAACTTCCTTGATTGCCCAAAGGAATTTGAAGGAGAATTAATGGATTTTAGCCTTGATCACCCCTAAGAACCTTCTAATCTTGCATGCATGTAGAAGAGTGATTTAGAATGAGCTAAACCCCTTAAAACAATCCTAACTAAGCTTAAAATGACATAATTTATACCTTAGAAACTTAGAAATTATGAAAAGCCCTTAATAAATTCGCAGAAAAATACACACTGCCAGTCCAAACGAGGGACTGGATGAGTTCTGGTCTGGGGGATGACTCGTCGCCGGCCTGTCGTGATCAACACTGCCATTTTTCATGTGAGGGTCACCACGAGGGGCATCGTGACTTGTGGTGAACCCAACGACTCATGGTGACCAACCCGTTGCCAACACTGTCAAATTTCTTCATCCTGCAGACCACCTTGACCACGGGTGACCTAACGGATCATGGTGCTGACCACGACTCGTGGTCACACCCGTGGTCACCTCAAAACATAAAATTTTCAATCATAGTCAAAACCCCTCCCCACGAGTCACTTGATGACTCGTGGTGTTCCTGACGGATCACTGGACGACTCGTCCTGTGACCTGGTGCAGAAAATTCTATTTCTCCATTTCAACTCTCAGGTATGATCTTAGAATTTTTGGGGTATTACATATCACCACCCCTTTCCTATCTCATTCGTCGCCAGAAACTTGCCAGTTATAAAATTTCAATGACAATTACTCGAATTTCGTCTCTACCCATCAAAAGCACATCAATTATATGCACGTATATATTTTTCTAATCAAAGTCTAACATGGAGGTGAGTAATTCATAGCTTACCTAGGCACCAAGCTATGTCGAGACATTCCCAGTTGCATGTTTGCACCGAGTCCGGAGTTCTTGGGGGAAATCATAGCTACGGAGGATGAATACCTGCCTCCTGTAGCCTCCTAGTCCCTCTTCTTATTCCAAAAAGCCTACTTCATATTTTTGAGTGTTTCAGCACAGATAGTTACTTCAGTTTCAGAGCATTCCATTTCAGCAGATCAGAGTGTGAGTCCTCCTCATTCGAGGGCTTTGTTTATTTACTTCAGTTGGATATGGTTTGTTTAGACTTAGAGTTAGCTGGGGACCTGTCCTAGCAACTCCTCAGTAGTTGGCTTTCATACCAAACTTGTCTTTCAGAATTGTATTTTAGATATATTATTTCTTTCTCTACTTTTCAGTCTCTACATTTTCTTAAACTGATAAACCTGTTATTTAAAACTTCCGCTGATGCATGTTTACTCAGAATGCTAGTGTATGATAGACCAGGGGTTGACTTAGGGTCACTTGTGGCTTCAAATACCGTGTTACATTCAGGGTGTAGGCTCAGGACGTGATAGTGAAAGCCATTCATTGTTAATTATGGAAACCTTGAAATTAGTTTCGAATATTTTAGCAATAGCTCATGTTTGAGTAATTTTGGTAAGATTTTGATTTCATAGGATCTGGCTTAATTTTAAATTTTATATGCTCGTAATTCCATTTGGTCACGATTTTATTCTGGAAAACTACCNATATTTGGTAAAGTAGGATATTCCTTAAGTATTTTGATATGATTTTATTAAATTATTCCCTTTGATTGATTTTTCTAATTATTTTTCTCATTTAATTTCCTTAATTGATTTTGTGACTCTATCAATAATTTATTCTTGTCCTTTTCCGTGAGCACTAATCTTAACTATATAATGTGGCCCTCCTCTTCAAAGAAAATGGGAGAGGATAGCCCCGACCGCATAACATTCAAACATTACTATTCAATCGGAATTTCTCCTACTTTGTGAAAATTATTACTTTCAGCATCTGTTCTTTTCTCTTCGTCCCTCTAATAATCTCAACGCCTCTATCCCCCTCAACACAAGCACTGCTCGAAATTTACGAGATTCTTGTGATCTTGATGTGTTGAGGTTTGGGTCTTAATCACTGAAAAGACGTTTCTTAAAACTGCAGATATTTGCTATACTATTTAATTGGTCAGTCACTTTGCATTCACTATCTTCTTCCTATTACAACAAACGTGAATCTTTTAATATCTTGATGTGTTCTATATGCGTATTAAATCCATTGCATAGTAATTTGAAATATGTCATCTAATGTGTCCATATTCATAACTAAGTGCCTTTAATTTTAAGTAAGCTATGATTGCCTCGAGTCCAGAATATAGATGCTTGGATGTGTATACTTTGTTGTGTCATTGGTTTAACAGGATCTGCTCGATTCATAATTCTTCGGTTAGTCACAGGGACAAGAGAGGGTTTTGGGCTTAGTTAATTTAACGTCATGTATTTTTTTCATGTATTTCGTTTATTTATTTATCTATTTTATCGATTTGTAATAAATGTAATAAACTGATGATAGTGGAAAATGGGTTTATTGCCTTGAAGGGGCGGGGATTGTATGTCTTTTATCATCTTAATTATTTGATTAGAAACCCTTCCTATAGGATTGATGAACTTAATCATTTTTATTGGAAATCATGCCTATAGGAATTTAGGTGATAGTGTAAAATGGGTTTATTGCCACTCTGGGTACATTTGTGGAATGGTGACATGGCTTGGAAGCACATATCAAGAAGGCCACTCTGAATTTTCAGGAAAAACTGTGGTGGTTAGTAGTTCGACACAGGTTGGTACCAAACAACAATGATAATATGGTTTCACTGGACAAAGTTGCACTGGTCGAGAGTATTATGGAGGGGTATGCTATCAACTTCTCAAGGTACATAGCTGAGGAGATCTGGGAGTGAGCTATCATAGGAAGCACCAACATTCCCTTCCCATGCCTCATAGATCAGCTATGTAAGGAGACCCAGGTGCCGGAATTTCCATCTGTAGATCAGAGAGTGGTGGTCCACAAGATTATTGATATTGGGTTGATTAGAGATGAGACAAACCCGATTTTAAGGGCGAGGAGTCAATCAGCCATATCCTTAGGGGCTACATTGTTAGCTAATTCATTGATTGGAGGTATTCAGAATAAGGATGCTAGGTTTACTGAGTTTGAAGTAGAGCCGTCAGAGGCCCGAGAGACTGGTAGCCAACCTGATGCTACCAATGCAATAGATACTCCATCACTCGCCAAGGTCCTAGAGTCATCATCCACTGAAGCAGCACCTCGCCCACCCATTGCAACATCTCACGCTTCACCAGCTGGCCTAGTCACGATCTATCAGGATTTTCTTGCTGACATGGCTAGGCAGCTAGCGAAGGCTGAAAAGCAGTAAGGACACAAGACACTTTAGGTAACGGTACTAATGGAGCAAGTTAAGCCCTGTGTCACGGAAGAATTGGAGGGCCTATCCAAGATAATGCATGATAGATTGGATGACATTGAAAGGTATATAGATGAGCGCCTTACTCAATTACAAGCTCTTGAGTTGACCAGATGGTATGCGGAGATGGAGACACTCATAGCTAAGGTGCGAGAGCCATTCAAACGACAAATATCTGCTATCACACCACCCGTGCTTCTAGTGGTAGAGGATGAGAGTGAGGAGGAGCTATCGCCGGTAGTAGATTTCATCACTGAGGAGCCGGTCGCTCATGACAAAGGGAAGAGACCTCGGGAGGATGTGAGCGAAGATAAGAGTGGTGCTCTGCTACATGAGCAGAAGAGGGAAAAAAGAGATATGGAGACAGCACTGAAGCTATATTGAGATGAGGCTCGAGAGAGAGCTGAAAGTGATGCTGTGAGAGCTTGTGGAGAGGGTACGAGCTTTGTGGGGTCTGAGAGTGCGTCAGTTCATCCCAGTGGCATAGGAGAGGAGATTGGATGTGTATATGCACCCTCCACCAACTAGGCCACAGGTGTCTAGGTCACATAGGTATGTTCCCTATTCTGATGTTTTTCTTTCTATACGTGTAGAGGACGCCGCGTGATTTTCTTGATGGTGGTGGGGTGGGATACCTGTATTTTTGCTGAGCATAACCCGAGGGTTTTTCTTGCCAGATATCTTTTCCCTTGGGTATTCTTTATCTAGTAGAACCAACATGTTTAGGTTTTTGTGTTTTGTTTTGTGTCAATCGTAAGGAAATTCGGTGAACTTAGGGTGGTAAATAACATGTATTTATTTTAAGGCATAATGTGATACCCCTCCTAAAAAAAGTTTTGTGCGTGTGCATGCTAAGTAGACAAGCATGACCTTTGTGATTCTTTGCATAGCATTAATACTGTGAACATGTTTACCATGGTAACTGTACCTGAACTAGCAGTTGGTAGGAGTGATAATGTTGGCCTACGCATTGTGCGAGTAAGGCATAGAGTAGTTCTGTTGTGTGTGTCAATCTAGAACTTTCCTGGTCGGTCATATCGATATATAGGATGGGAAATTAGGAAAGGATCATAGGCCGTTTTTAATGAATAGTCCACTTTAGCCTTAAAAGAACTACCAAATGGAAATAAAAATCCCTTGATCCCAATTTTGAGCTTAAATTGACCTTTCTTTTTTTAGAAACAAATTCACCTTCCTGTTTTGATTAGAATGAACCTATTTTGGTCCCAGTCCCTTCATGGAAACTGTGAACCTCAACTCAGGAAAATTGCGTAAGTTGAGAGTGGCTATTATAGGGTTGAATAAGAAGAGTAAGGTGGAAAGTAATTGAGTAATGAAAATAAAAAGGCGGGTGCGGTGTGCATAATAAAGAAGAAAAAGATCCAAAAAAAAGAGAAAAAGAGCAAAAAGAAAAATGAAAGTGAGAAAGAAGAAAAGAAATGCTTGAAAGAAGGAAAACCGCACTCGTAATTTCAAAAGAAAGTAAAAGAAGGAGAAAGAAAAAACGGGGAAAATGTGAAAAAGAGGTTAAGTGGAGCCAAAGCGAGTGTAATGCAAAGGAGGGTTAAGTTACTATTCGACGCCATGGCCAGCGTGCCACACCTCCAGCTTGGCGCGATGGGTGGCTCGCCGCACCCCCCTGCCATTTCCCTACTTATATATAAATCCCTTCCTGATCACATTGAATCATTTTATGAAATTTCCCTCGACCAAGATAAGAGAGAAAACACGAATTTCATCTAATTTTTGTCAAATTAAACCGTCAAACTCCGTCCAAATGAAAATTTATCTTGGATATCGAGTTCTAGTCCTACGAGGAACACCCCTACGAAGTTATTTCTTGAAAACTTGTTGGGGGTACCAGAACCCCGCTGGGTTAAGGTTATCAGAATTACTTCAAATTGAGTCCTAAGTGGCCACAGGCAAGAGCTAAGCATTTCTCCCTTCTAAACTCTCGAGAAATTGTGAGTTTTGAGCTAAATTAAACGAAGTTGAATTATAGTTATTATTATTGAAAGATATCATTTTTTACTGAGTCTTAGTATTGAAAATAGCCCTATTCTCTCAGTGTAAGGGCTGTAGGTGAGTGGAACCACTGGCTACAGGTTAAAATTAATCGGATAGATGAGAATCGACATTCGAGGTATGTTAAGGATAATTCCCTTCAACAAGTTACTCCTATTGTTTAGTTGATACATTCAATACCTTGTAGTAGCCCGTGCCTATAGCTATCGCGAAACAAAATGAGTGTATAGTATAGTATTCCTCAGTGGGAGGTTTACATCCAGTTTTGGTTGTCGCCAGAGGCGACATAGGAGCTTCCTGTTCAGTTGTTTACCGATCAAAAGGATTACTAGGCGCCTTGTTACCACCTCGAGGCCACAAAGGCCTGAGGGTGGCTGTTAGTATATATTGCTAAACTAAGTAGTGAAAGACATAGTTGCCGACACAGTATATAGTTCTACGTAGATACCGTTACTAGAGCCCAGACAACTTTGATACAGTTACAAGAGTCTAGACGTCTCAAATACAGTTATAGGAGCCCAGATGGCTTAGATACAGTTACGGGAGCCTAGATGGCTTAGATATAGTTACAGGAGCCGGATGGCTCAGACACAGCTATAGGAGCCTAGATGGCTCAAACACAGATGCAAGAGCCTAACAGTATCATATACAACTTTAGAGACCGAGTATACGTGAGTTACAACATTTCTATGAACCTATAGTAGTCCAGATAAGAGGGGTGTGCATTGTTTGTATTTGTTCGGGCTTATGGGGGCTCAGGTAGGTTATTCGGTGTTGGTTATACCTTCTAGGATTAGGGGGGCCCGATTAGGTTCTTGTTTGTATATATACTTGCTAGTTATATTTCAGATTGTGAGGCTATTCAGGTTAAATTCTTATCCTCCTTATTGACTACTTTCAGCTCTTCTATTGACTTTATTTAGCTTTTGTTACTGCTTTTCATATTCGATACATATTGTACTGACACCCATCTTAACGACGCTGCATTACTTGCCTATAGGTGCGGATAGACGTGGTTCAGGACCTTCCTAGCTGCAGTCAGAGTCAACAATTCAGTCAACTCCTTTTCTCCGGAGTTGATAGTTAGCAGGTTTTCCCTTTTGTTGTATAGTATTGGGTAGGTCGGGGCCCTGTCCCAACCATTATTCCACTCCTAAAGGCTTGCAGGCTACAGATTCTCAGTTGTGGGTTGTTTTTGGCCACGTAGGGCCTAGTTTAGCTAATTAGTTAGCAGCCTTGTCAGCATTAGTGTGAATATGATTTCCTATTTTCATTCTACTATAACTAGACAACATGGTGGTCTTGTCGGCCCGCATAGGGTCCTTTTATCGCCTTGTTGTTAGGTTAGCTATTTTCCTTTACAGGTGTTGCATGGCCTTGTCGGCCAGAGGCTGTGTTTACAGCCGAGATATAGCTCATTGTTTTCTTGACTTTGAGTTACTTGCATGCACCAGAGGTGCCTATGCCCAGCTAGGTCAGTCCAGGTCCCAGTATGGTACTAGGTGCTAGTCATGCCTTCCAAGGTGTGGCGTGACAAACTTTGTATCAAAGAAGGTCTTATCCTAGGAGGTATGCAACCTGTGTCTAGTAGAGTCTTGTCTATGGGTGTATAGTGCACCACATCCTATAGGCAGAAGGCTACAGGGCATAATAGCGTGGTTACCCTCCTTTCTTCTCCAGTCATGCTATAGAGCCATGTTGTATAGTGTAACTCCCTAAGCTTACATAATTTTGCTTATATACAAAGAAAAATGTCTGATGCATGATAGATCACGACTGATTGGGAGTTGGAAACGGCAGTAGAAGAGGGCACAAGCAGGGGGCCCTAACTAGAGCCGGCCCGATCTGAGGGCAATAGGGAATCTTATTCTCGGTCTCCCCAGCATTTTACGCAATTCCATGAGCCCTCTAGGGCGGTAGATATACCGATACCACCCCCAGCCATCCCTGCGCCATCAGATCAGGAGATTAGGAGCACAGTTTACATGTTGGTTCAGATGATGGATGCCCAGCGTCAGCCTAAGTTAGTAGTACAAACTGTTTTCGAGCCCATTGAGGGACTTGGGAGTTCAAGAGTCCATGAGTTCCTTGCTTTGAGTCCTTCATAGTTTACAAGAATAGATCATAGAGAGGATCCTTAGAACTTCATAGACCAGGTACAGAGGATATTCACGGTTATGCATGTTTTCCTCGACAGAATCAGTTGAATTAGCAGTGTTCCGATTGCGAGAGATAACAGTTTCGTGGTATGAAAGTTGGGAAAGGACCCGGGGTAGAGATGCATCCCCACCTACCTGGCCCAGCGTCTCTGAAGCCTTCATAGATCACTATTTGCCCCAAGAGATTCAACAGGCCAAAGTAGAGCACTTTTTACATCTGGAGCAGGGCAGAATGAGCGTTAGAAAATATGCGTTGAGGTTTGATTCCTTGGCCGAATATGCGCCAATATTTGTTGATACTATGCCAATGGTACATCGGTTTATTATGGGACTTGCACCAGAATATGTGGAATCTTGTATCACAGCCACACTACGAGAGGATATGGACATCTCACGGATTCAAGCCTTTGCTCAAAACATAGAGGAAATCAGGCAGCGTCAACACGTGATTGATAGGGTAGGTCAGGAGCAGCGTCGGAGGGCTAGACCTGCCGACTTTCAAGCAGAATCTCAGGGTGCGCCCAGGCCTTGTTTATCAGGTAGTAAACCTAGGAACCTATTTCAACAGCAGCACGGTAGCAGATCAGATCATCATGGACAATCAAGTCCCGACGAAAGTTCATGAGCGTCAAGCTCACAGAAGTAGAGGGGTCCAAATCATATGGGACCAGCCATACCATGTTGCAGCACCTATAATAGGCGACAACCTAGGAGATGGAGATACGGTTCTACCGCCTGCTATTCCTATGGACAGAAGGGACACATGATGAGGGATTGTCCGACTAGATACCAGGGTAATCGAGACCAGTAGAATAGGTCCTCAGCAGGTTCATATGATCCAACACCTTCTGCAGGGTGCAAGCCCTCACCTCTAGCCGGCAGAGCTCGGGGTAGATCAGGGGCATCTAGTTCATGCAAAGGTTAGGATCGCACTTGTGCTCTACCAGGACGACAGGAGTTAGAGTCGTCACCAGATGTTATTACAAGTATGTTGGATGTTTGTTCTCATTCAGTTTATACTCTGATAGATCCAGGTTCCACTTTGTCTTATGTTACTCCATTAGTATCCCGGAAGTTTGGTATAACACCAAAATTGCTTCGGCGACCTTTCTCAATGTATACACTCATCGGTGACTCTATTTTTGCTATGATTATTTACCAGGGTTGTACAGTAGAGATTGTCGGTTACCAAACCTTAGAAGATTTAGTGGAGCTAGAAATGATTGATTTTGATGTAATTATGGGTATGGATTGGTTGGCACCATGTTATGCCAATGTGGAGTGTTGGACCAAAACCGTCGAATTTCACTTTCCAGGGGAGGTAGTGCGAGAATGGAAAGGCAATGCAGCTACGCCAAAAGGTAGGTTCATATACTATCTTCGGGAGAGAAAACTGATAGAGAAGGGTTGTATTTACCATATTGTTAGGGTTAAGGATATGCAAGCAGAATCCCCGACTCTTCAGTACATCCCGATGGTTAACAAGTTTGCAGATGTGTTCCCAGATAAGCTCCCGAGTGTCCCCCAGAGCGTGAGATCGATTTTTTTATCGGCTTGCCATTAGGTACACAACCCATATCCATCCCTCCGTATTGAATGGCTCCCACTGAATTGAAAGATTTGAAGGAATAGTTGAAAGACTTGTTAGATAAGGATTTTATTAGGCCTAGTACTTCACCGTGGGGTGCGCCAGTTCTGTTTGTGAGAAAGAAAGATGGCTCTCTATGCATGTGTATAGATTATCCATAGTTGAATAAAGTTACCATTAAGAATAAATACCCTCTTCCAAGCATAGATCATTTGTTCGATCAAGGGCGAAATATTTATCCAAAATTGATTTAAGATCTGGGTACCACCAGGTACGAGTGTGGGAAAAAGACATCTCAAAAACAACTTTCAAGACCAGATATGGTAATTTTGAATTCTTAGTCATGACCTTCGGGTTGACGAATGCACTAGCAGTGTTCATGGATCTGATGAACTGTATCTTCAAGCCATATTTAGATCTGTTTGTGATAGTTTTCATTGATGATATTTTGGGTATATTCTCGCTCAGAGGCTGATCACAAAGGTCACTTGCGAACAGTACTTTCAGACCCTTAGAGACTGCTAGTTATATGTAAAGTTCTCGAAATGTGAGTTCTGGTTGAATTCTGTAGATTTCTTGGGCCATATCATATCAGATACTTGTATCTAGGTTGACTCACAAAAAATTGAGGCAGTAAAGATATGGCCTAGACCTACCACTCCAACGGAGGTTCATAGTTTCTTGGGGTTAGCTGGATATTACAGAAGGTTCATGGAAGAATTTTCTACTCTATCAGCATCACTAACAAGATTGACTCAGAAAGAAGCCAAGTTCCACTGGACCGAGGCCTTTGAGCAGAGTTTCAAGGAATTGAAAAATAGATTGAAATCTGCACCAGCGTTAGCCTTGCTGAAAGATTCATAGGTTTATTCTATATACTATGACGCTTCAAGCATTGGATTAGGGTGTGTTTTGATGCAACACGATAAGGTGATTGCCTATGCTTCAAGGCAGCTGAGGAAGCATGATAACTACCCTACCCATGATTTGGAATTAGATGCAGTGGTTCATGTCTTAAAAATATGGAGGCATTATTTTTACGGCGTGCACGTGGATATTTTTACTAACCATAAAAGCCTCCAATACATCTTCACGCAGAAAGAGTTGAATTTACGGTAGGGTCGTTGGTTAGAATTGCTGAAAAATTATGACGTGAACATCTTGTACTATCCAGGGAAGGCTAATATTGTAGCTGATGCCCTTAGCCGCAGATCCATGGGCATTTTAGCATATTTAAGGCCAAAACAGCAAGAAATGGCCCAAGAGTTGCACTAGTTAGCCAGTCTAGCAGTCCGGGTAGTAGATTCAAAGGATAATGGGGTTGTAATTCAGAATACAACAGTATCATCTCTGGTTATAGAGGTAAAGGAGGAGTAGTATAAGGGCCCTAATTTAGTACAACTCAGAGACAAGGTTCAGCAGGGTGAATTATCAGTCTTCGAGTTAACGGAAGACGAGGTCTTAAGATTCAGAGGTCGACTCTGTGTTCTAGATGTAGCAGGGCTCCGCCAGCAGATCATGGCAGAGATATATATTATCATTGCTCTCTTCATACAGGTTCGACGAAGATGTACGGTGATATAAAGGAGATATACTGGTGGCCTAGAATGAAGAAAGGCATAGCTAAGTTTGTAGCACAATGTCCCAGTTGCCAGCAGGTAAAAACTGAACATCAAAAACCTAGCGGACTAACTCAAGAGATAGTTGTACCTATATGGAAATGGGAGGCAGTTAATATGGACTTTGTGATAGGATTACCCCGCACTGGGTGCAAATTTGACTCTGTTTGGGTTGTTGTTGACAGGTTGACAAAATCAACTGAACTACATTTTCAACCGAAGATTATGTCAAGTTATATATTAAGGAGATAGTCCAATTGCATGGTATCCCAACATCTATCATTTCTGACAGAGGGGCACAATTTATAGCTAGATTTTGGCAATCATTTCAGAAAGGTTTGGGGACACAGGTTAATTTTAGTACAGCCTTCCATCCCTAGATAGAAGGTCAGGCAGAGCGCACCATTCAGACATTCGATGACATATTATGGGCGTGTGTGCTAGACTTTTGGGGAAGTTGGAACGAGCGTCTACCCCTTATTAAATTTGCACATATAACAGTTATCATTGTACTATCCAGATGGCACCTTATGAGGCCTTATATGGGCGAAAATGTAGGTCCCCCATAGGGTTGATCGAAGTAGGGGAGTCAGGATTAATAAGACCTGATATGATCCACCAGTCAGAAGAGAAAATGAAACTTATTAAAGAATGCTTGTTGACAGCCTAGAGACGTCAGAAGTCCTATTTCGATCTCCGGCGTAGAGACTTGAAATTTAATGTAGATGATTGGGTATTTCTCAAAGTCTCGCCTATGAAGGGCATAATGAGATTTGGCAAGAAGGGAAAGCTTAGCCCTAGGTTCATTGTCCCGTACTGAATCCTTCAGAGGGTAGGCCGAGTGGCATATGAGTTAGAACTGCCTACAGGGATAGAATCTGTTCATCCAGTCTTTCACGTGTCAATGCTACGAAAATGTGTAGGAGACCCATCCTAGATTGTTCCAGTTAAGGATGTTCAATTACTGAAGATTTGTCTTACGAAGAGACTCCAATTGCTATACTAGATAGACATGTTTGTAAGTTAAGAACTAAAGATGTAGCCTCCATTAAAGTTTTGTGGAGGAATATAAATTTGGAAGAGAGGACTTAGAAAGCTGAGGACGACATGAGGTCTAGATACCCTCACTTATTCCGGACCTGACCTAGATTATACAGTTAAGGTGAGATAGTTGTTCAGATGTTACTCTACTACTTACATTATTAGTACTGTTCAGTTGTTCACTTCTATGTTGTGGAGTAGTTGTTTATAGCGTCCTATGAGACTCCTATGTTGTACTTTTCTGCGTTTTAGGTTTTTGGATAGTCCATATCACAGAGGAGACTCTGCCAAAATTTTTCTAGCAATAGTTAAAGGAATTGAGTCTTTTAATTCTAAAGATCACATTCAAGGACGAATGTTTCTAAAGGGAGGATGATGTTAGACCCCATATGTTGAGAGTTTTGTAGTACCACGCATGCGGGAAAAGGCCCGAGGGAGGAATATATGAGCACGAAATCAAGCGGGAAGGAGGCCGAGGCCCGAGGCCAGGTGCACGGGGCGCCGCGCCACGCCGCGCCTGCCAGCCAATGCCATGGCCGGTGCACCGCACCTCCAACCTGGCGCGATGGGTGGCACGTCGCACCCCCTGCCACCGCGTACTTATATATAAATCCCTTCATGATCACATTGAAGCATTTTATGAAATTTCACTCAACCAAGGAAAGAGAGAAAATGCGAATTTCATCTAATTTTCATCAAATTACACCGTCAAACTATGTCCAAAAGCAAATTCATCTTGGATATCAAGTTCTAGGCTATGAGGAACACCCATGCGAAGTTATTTCTTGAAAATTTGCTCGAGGTACCGAAACCTTGCCGAGTAAAAGTTGTCAGAATTACTTCAAATTGAGTCCTAAGCGGCCACAGGCAAGAGGTAAGCATTTCTCCCTCCTAAACTCTCGAGAAATTGTGAGTTTTTGGCCAAATTAAATGGAGTTAAATTATAATTATTATTATCGAAAGATATCATTGTTTGCCAAGTCTTAGTATTGAAAATAACCCTATTCTCTTAGCATAAGGATTGTAGTTTAATGGGACCGTCGTCTACAGGTTGAAATTAATTGGATAAATGAGAATTGGCATTCGTGGTATGCTAAGGCTAATACTCTTTGGCAAGTTACTCCTATTGTTTAGCTGATATAGTCAATACCTTGTAGTAACCCATGACTATTGATGAGCCCGCAAGTGTACGGGTCGTACAAGTAATAAAGTGGCTCTTTTGAAGAACCGGATTGTCGAACCCACAGGAATAGGAATACGGGG
>JACEIK010002666.1:42185-52676 GCA_018107945.1 Datura stramonium
ATACAATTTACATGAGAATGTACACAATTTATTAGACAAACAAGACAAAAGTTATACATTTGAGTATCGATTTGGCATATAAATATGCCCCTTATCAACTATTAGTATTGTGGTTAGCTATCGTGGAACAAAACGAGGGTATAGTATAGTATTCCTCGATGGGAGGTTTACATACAGTTTTGGCTGTTGCAGAGGAAACTTAGGAGCTTCTTGTTCAGTTGTTTACCGATTAGAAGGATTAGTAGGCGCCTTGTTACCACCTTGAGGCCAAAAAGGCTTGAGGGTGGCTGTTAGTAGATATTGCTAAACTAATCAGAGCAACGCGTAGTTGGTGACACAGTATATAGTTCTACGTAGATATAGTTACAAGGGCCCAAATGGCTTAGATACAGTTACAGGAGCCCAGACGACTTAGATACAGTTACAGAGCCCAAACGACTCAAATACAGTTACAAGATCCCAAACCACTAAGACACAATTACAAGAACCCAGACAACTTAGACACAGCTACAGGAGCTCAGACGGCTCAGACCCAAATGCATGAGCCTACCAGGCTCAGATACAACTTTAGAGACCGAGTAGACCTGAGATACAGCATGCCTAAGAGCCTATAATAGTCCAGATAAGAGGGGCGTGCATTGTTTATACTTGTCGGGGCTTAGGGGGCCCAAGTAGGTTATTCTGTATTGATTGTACCTTCCAGGCTTATGGGTGCCCGGTTAGGTTCTTGTTTGTATATATACTTGCTAGTTATATTTCAAATTCTGAGGCTATTTAGGTTAAATTCTTATCCTCCTTATTGATTACTTTTAGTTCTTCTATTGACTTTATTCAGCTTTTATTACTGTCTTACATATTTGGTACATATTGTACTGACGCTCATATTTGGGGCGTTGCATTACTTGCCTGCAGGTGCGGATAGACGCGGTTCGAGACCTTCCTAGATGCCAGTCAGAGTCAACAGTTCAGTCAACCCATTTTCTCCAGAGTTGATAGTTAGCAAGGTTTTCCCTTTTTTTGTATAGTATTGGGTAGGTCGGGGCCCTTTCCTGGCCATTATTCCAATCCTAGAGGCTTGTAGGCTACAGATTCTCAGTTGCGGATTATTGTTGGCTACGTGGGGCATAGTTTAGCTAATTAGTTAGCAGTCTTGTTGGCATTAGTGTGAATATGATTGCCTATTTTCATTCTGCTATAACTAGACAACATTGTGGTCTTGTCAGCCCGCATAGGATCCCTTTTATCGCCTTATTGTTGGGTTAGCTATTTTCCTTTACAGTTGTTGCGTGGCCTTGTCGGCCAGAGACTGTGCTTACAGGCGAGGTATAGCTCATTGTTTTCTTGACTTTGAGTTACTAGCAAGCACTAGAGGTGCCTATGCCCAGCTAGGTCAGTCCAAGTCCTAGTATGGCACTAGGTGCTAGTCATGCCTCCCAAGGTGGGGCATGATAATATATATATGTGTGTGTATATAATATATATATATATATAATCCTTCTTTTCTTAATTGTATTTTTAAATAGTCAGTCGTAAACCTTGCTTATATTATGTGGGAATTGAACATTGAGGAGTGGGCATAATGGTTTAATAGATTGATTTGTGACCCCTGAATGGTAGGAGAAAGAGAGATACGAGGCTAGTAAGTTTTCTTTGTTACATTGTGTCTTGTGCTTGTTGTTTCGTATCAAATCGATTGTCGTTGCTTGATGAAGAAGGTCGGGTGATTATAGAGAGGAGTTAATATAATTTATGTATAATGGGTGAGAGATTGTGAAGAAACAACCCATGGGAATCCTTGGAGGAAAACCGGTTGGAGTACTGCCTGAGCAGTATCATTACAACGGTCTTGGAGCCGCTGCAGCGAGACCACAGTAGCGGAAATAATGCCGCAGCAGCGGAGTCCAATATCTCAAACGGGCCAGTTTGTACCTAATCATAGAAGTTCGAGTGTAAATAACATAATAATTGACTGGTTATAAAATAGCCTCGAGCTAGGGTTGTGTTATACTTGATGAGGTGTAATTTTTATTTGTGTTTTTTTTTTATATTTTAAACTGTGATATGTCATGTCTGAAATGATCAATTGATTCTGTGGTAACTGATCAAGTGAATATAGAGGTATGTCATAATTGGAAGGTAAATTATTCACATGCTGAAGAAGAGCTTGAGGTAGAGATGAGACTTGGATGACTAAATTGTATGATTGATCCGTGAGTGAGGGTTTGGATAGGAGCGGCTCATGCCTAAGGTGAGCAATTAGGCGAGCTATATGAGAAGGTACACAAATAGGTTTGACTAAATGATCATATGGTTGAGTGTACAGACACGAGTACACCGACAGGTATGATAAATGACTCATACGGCTCGGTGTACAGTACATGAATTTCTAGAGTCCCCTGTAGGTCATGATTGGATGGGCAAACATAAGACCCTCTGGAATGTGGGTATAGTGATGTGATGGAAGCGTGTGCTCGACATATCACCATGGTGTGATTGCGAGACTGAGATGGCGCGGGTATGATACGGTATGGTACACATACAACTGCAATGACCAAGAGGTACAAATATATATGTGTGATACAAGATATACAAAAATGATTCAGGTATAATGTGAGAGACATGGTTGGAATGTAATACATGATGATATGGTACAGGTATGGTACCATATGACATAATTATGATGCAAAGAGACAAGTATGTACAGGTATTTGATCATGGAAAATTTGACTCCATTGGTATGGTTTGATGCTTCCTTGTGTGTGTTCTTGAGTTATTAAATCTGTAATTGTGATTGAATGTCTGATTTAAGTGGTATTTGAGAGTCATGGAAGGAAGCATAATGAGTTTATAAAAAAGGGTAGTATTTTACCGGGAGACCATGGGTGTAACTTTAATAATTATTACTAAATTAGGAGAGTCAGAAAATCCTATAAGTAATTAAATAATCAATATATAATAGAAACAAACTTGGTTAATGATAGTGAAGGGGTAAATGAGGTAGATGTGCTATAAGGTAATATGGAGGAATAAAAGAGAACTGAATCAGCTAAATGGTGCTACTGACTGCCTGGGTACTGCTGCAGCAAGTAAATTGCCGTTGCTGCGGAACCTCTATAGCGCGCTAAGCCACCACTGCAGTGGGATAAGAGAGAGACAGATTTAAAGACTAATTAACGGCTAGAGTTGTAGGGTGATTGCATGAGCCTCGCCGATTCATAAGAGATGGTAATGTAGTTAATAAACTTAATGATTTGTTGCATAAGTGGAGTAGTTGTTTAATTTATTTAAGTGAAGTGTATGTTTATTTATATGCTGTTATGTGAACTAATCTCAGTCGGCCAATGATGCCTACTAGTACGTGTGGTGTACTAATACTACCTTGCTACACTTTTTTGGTGTAGGTTGTAGCTGGTTTGAAGTTTCTTGAATGATGTGGAGTATTCAACATCAACTTCTGTGTTCTTCTCGTCTAACGAAGCTGTGTCTTTTTTCTTGTCAAGTATTCTGTTAGAGCTCTTGTATCTGTCTAGACTAGATCTTTGGAGAGTCAAGATTTTTGAAAAACATATAGTTGATATTTTAAAATATTATTGATTTGTATAAATTAATGAGAAAATTTGATATTTTATTTGATGTTCCAAAAAGGGTTCTCCTATCGAGTAGAGTCAATGTAGGTGCTCGTGCGACCTACCCATTCGGGGTCGTGACAAGTTGGTATAAGTGCGTCTAGGTTACCGGTATTAAAAGTACAAGAGCAATGTCGAGTAGAATCCTACAGATTAGTGTGTAGACGTCCAAATGTAATCTTTGGGAAGCTATAAGGCATTTAAGAAGTTTCGCTTATTTCTTTCCCATCGTGTTGTTTGAATATGTTGATTGCCTGGGTTGAGTCCAATTAGTATCTGGATGATTCCAATTGGTATCTTGACAGGCCCAATTGGTATTTGACGATGTAAATTACAAATAATATGAGATAAACTAGTAGGTGGGATTAAAGGGGGATTCTTCTTAGCGAGTTCTATTGTGGAGAGGGCTGACTCATTGTAGCGGATGTGCTACCACGAGTGAGGGACCGCCATGGCGGGTCTACTGCAGCAGATGGCTGCCAGGCAGGATCCCAGAATCCCCCCGTTTTTGGAAGTAATAACAGATATGTGGTTTAACATCAGTCAAACAATGTGAATATGAGAAAGAAACAATATGATACAAGTAAAGGGCCAAGTAGGGCCATTGTCATTCGGATGCCAAATAGGAACCAGTACCAGAAAAATAGGAAAAGCAAGTACCAACATTCAAAAACAAGAAAAGAGAATTAGTATTGTCTTACAAGCCCTAGACGGGGGCTACCCAAATCATGAACATAAAAGGGGGAGGGGGATATTACGATCTAACTAATTGGAGGCCTGGTCACTACCACTGCCAGCCTCATCATCCGTTCCCTCCTCAAACCCGCTGAGGAAAGAGAACTCGAGAAGGTCCTTCCTGGTTGCCTGAGGTGTCCTAAAACTAGGAGAGAGGGTCTTCAGGATCTTCTTGACCCCCTTCCACATTCGAATAATCAGCTTTTCCCGAGAATGCCTCCTTTTCTTCTCTCGCTCCAAGTCCTCCCGGATCTCCACATGGGCCTGAGCTAGGGTGACAATTGCCCCCTACATCTCCCTTGAGTCAGCAGCTGCTGCACTGGAGGGTCGAGTGTAGGAAGGAGGTCTAGGAAACCCTCCCAATAACTCCCTCATGGCATCCATCTCGGACTTTATCTGCTTAAAGGGCCCGACAGGTCGAGAAGTGCTGGACCCACCATCTCCCTTAGCAAAGGTAGTCTTTTTCTTCTTCCGACCTCTCTCTAGAGCCCCCTTTGCCCTCAAGGGATCAAAGGGCCTGTCTCAACCAACGATAAGGTCCTCAGACTCCTTATACACCTCAGCCCGCCCGTAGAGTAGAGTGATGAGAGAGGGAAACTGTAGGCCGATGATGGGCTTAGCTGAGAAGTACCCCCATTCCTCCATAATCTAAGCCCCCCACATTTACCCTCACCTCGCTCAAAATGCCAGCAACCACCAAGGCACGAGAATATGACACATCAATGACATTGGAGGATGTGTCACGCCCTACCTTGGGAGGCGCAACTGGCACCGGATGCCATCTACACTCGGAGACGACCTGGATAGACACCTATACCTCTAGTTCAAGCTAGCAACATATAATCAAGAAAAAAACCAGATATATCTCGGCTGAAAACATAGCCTTAGGCCGATAAGGCCGCAAATTAAACTTGTGTACAATAGCTAACCCAACAGTTACAATAATATATCATCCTAATGGGGCTAACAATACCACCATGCTTCTAATAGATAACATAACAAGGCCCCACACGGCCAACACACATATCATGACATATATAGGCTCCACACAGCCACAATGCACAACTAATTATGAACTGTGGTCTGCAAGCATCTAAGAGTGAGATATTGGTTGGGATTGGGCTCCGGCCTACCCAAAACTATACATTAAAAAATAGTCAAACCTCTAATATCTAGCAACTCCAGAGGAAAAGAGCTGGCCAATCTGCTGACTCTGACCAACTACTAAGGAAGTCTCGAAACCTATTTGTCTTAACCTGTAGGCAAGTATGCAGCACCCCATACTTGGGTGTCAGTACAATAGGTACCGAATATGTAAGCCAAAAAAATAATAACTAAATAAAAGTTGATAAGAAACTGAAAGTAATCAATAATAAGGGCCAAAGTTAACCTGAATGATTTCACAATAATAAACTATATCTAGCAAGCAAATATACAAACAAGAACCTAACCTGGCCCCCATAAGCCTGAAATGTACAAGCCGCACAGAAATAAGTTTCTTGGGCCCCCATAAGCCCGACAAGTGTAAGAAATCTATATACTCCTCCTATTCGTATCACCGTAGACTCATAGGGAAATTGTAACTAAGGTATAACCAATATCTAGAGATGTGATCGAGCCTTCTATGCTCCTACGACTGGGTCTGAGCCATCTAGGCTCCTATAACTGTATCTGATCCTTCTGGGCTCCTTTAACTGCACCCTAAGCACACAAGGATCTACTAAGGGTTAGTGATGCCAACTCAATTATAGGGGAAGCTGGTAAGGACACAAAACTTCAAATGGCTCTGCAGGCCTCAGTATAGTCGCTCGCGACTTCATATTTCTCTGTGAGCATAATATATCCCCATAGGCTCTTTATGATTATATCTCACTCTTTGAGCAGCTTGTATAACATCTGACAGGCCTAACTTATATACTACATGTCGCTCATTAGGCGTACATAGCCCCTCAAATCTAGCACAACCGCTACTCGTCCCTAAAACATTCTATGTAGCAACTAACAAGCATATTCCATGTGCCCACAGCTGACAAGATGGTCATGGAAGCAATTATAAAATCAGTCGACTTAGAAAGAAAATGGACAGATCTTGGGTGACCTAGGCGGTAATCTGAAAGTCATACTAGTACAATGGTAGTTCATAAGCGAACAACAAGGTCGTAGGAAGTCATCTATATGGTTCCCTTACCTAGAATGACTACAAGGTTGCTACTAACTGTATATGATCCTAAGCAGTCAGCCACAATATCCTACAAACAACCACTTCAATTATTAACCTGAAGATAATGCTGTGATACTAAGGTTCTAGTCCTCTAGGCATCAACCTGGTCTGTCCAGATAGAATATAACTCCTATGAACAATCTGTAGCGTCGTAGGAAAGTATATCTGGACTTTAGCCCTTCTAGGCAACCTGTATGAGTATCCAAAGGCGTTGGCGCCACGACTAACTGCTGATAAGGTCCCTACTTAGGATATCACATAGTCTATCTAACTTCTAACAACTAGGGTGGTTTCCTTAGTGACCTATACGATAAACGGTAAGCCGATTGAAACTATATGGTCACTAACAGTAGGTCGATCACCTAGCAGACTATCACTCAGTTCATTAGACCATCCTGGCACCACTGACTCATAGGTAAGACTGTATTATCAAGCTTCTAGCCCTGTAGGCAACAAGGTACACCAGTGGCCTATAGGAAAGCTTTACTATATATATAGGCATCAAACAGAAAGTTATATCGCCCAACTACGTCCTACGCTGTCCAACCTAACAAAGTACGCTCAATCGCTAACTACAAGCCTCTAAGGCCTTGGTACGATAGCAAGACATCAGTAATCCCTCTAGATGGTAACTAAGTGTACAGGGAAATCTCTATGACACCCCTAGCGATAGTCAAACTGAATATACTCTTTCCCAACAAAGGTACTATGTTACAACCTCAATTCATCTAGTAGCAGCTAACCTTAATTAGAAGTAATTTCTACGATTTTTACTCGGGGGGGATCCATCAAACCTAGTCAATTTCAAATATTCAACTCTGTGGATACGTTCTTCGTAGGCCCTAAAATCACTAGCTAAGAAGAATTTTCAATCAAATGAGATTTGGTAGCATAATTTACCTTCACTTGTCGAGAAACTGAGGAAAATCGCCTAAGTATCTATTCTATGATTTGGGAAATATTTAAATGAATCAAACACACAACTTGACTTTATATAGGTGGAGGCGGTACAGGAAGGTTCACGATGCGCCCCCCATCGCACTCCGGCCTCCCACTCGCTTGCGTGCTCCACCTTCGAGTCTTCTCCCACATTCCATATTCTAAACTCTCTCAACAAGCACAAGCACATGCCAGCTAAACATAAAAAAAATTTATGGGGTGTAACAGGATGGATGAATCCTCCGAGATACTAGATTAAGCCACCTCCTGGCCTCCATAGAAAAATGAGTGCTTTGGATGCCCGTCCTAGTAATGCCCCAGTTAGTCGAGGCCCTCTGCTCCTCCACCTCCAAGGTGTCCACCAACCACTACCCCTTCCCATCCACATCGCAGGCCTTCAGTTTGTTCTCCCTAGGGTTTGGCAGACCCAAGGCCTCACTAATACCAATAGGGGTCAAAATGATCTGCATACCCCTGACATAGGCAACCAACTCATCCCGACTCCAAGCAACAGTAGGGATGTTGGCATAGAAAATGGTCACCCAGGCCTCGTTGACCTTACATGGCTTATTCACCAACGGACCCCACCCAATCTCTTGGAGAACGAAATAAAACTCTGGTGTCTTCTCCTCTACATCGTGCATAATGAACCCTCTCTCATAAAGCAGCTCCTTCACATCCTGCTCATTATGCTGAAATTGGCACTGGTCATTCACAAAGTGGATGTAGTCACCAGTGTGAATGCTGCTGCTGGAGGAAGACATACTGTTGGACCTGTAATATTAAGAAGCATCTGGGAATAAACGTAATTACTAGGAGAGAGAAGAAGTTGATGAAAAGAAAAACAAAAATGAAAAGGGGCACTATCCAGGCACACCACTGCCGCGACCACATTCCTGTTGTTGTGAGTTCACAATAGTGTGGGTGGACTGTGGTGATACCACTACAGGGATCATTGTTCTGCTGCAGCAAACATTGTCGACCCCAGCAGACCTCGATTCTAACAATGGAGTTTGAAAATTCAACCTTCGTTTCTCCCCAAATAAACGACAGATCGGGCAAGAGGCATACTATCTCGTACCCTACCAACCATTTTCTATCCTAATAGTACTCGGATTCAAGCCTGAAAGGCTTGAGGAAGCCAAACCACCACTTCACCCAACCCCCTATTTTCAGCCAACAACTATATGAAATCAGCCAAAAGCACGCAGTGAACGATAGGAAACACCTAAGCATGTAAGGGCTAATAGCGTTCTTCGAAATATAGTCTAAAATAAAAGAAAGAGATATACCCTCCCTACTTTGATAACCACCCAAAAACAATGCATGAAGGCATGATAACGCGAGTAAGTAATGAAAAAGAAGATTACCTAAGAAATGGAGTAAAAACCGCAGAGGAGTTGAGAGGTTTTCCAAGAACTTTGAATGCAAATGGATGAAAATGAGCCAAAACTGTCGGTCTAGCACTTTAATCTGATTTTCATCTTGCTATAATAGATAGATTTCCGTCGCGGTGGAATATGGGACGCTGCAGCGGACAGATTCAAATAGTGATGATTCAAATTCCTATCGTGGGTTCCCCACATTTTGATCCCCTATAGACCTAATAGAGAAGCTAGCAAGACTCGTGGTCAGTCGGGCAAAGACCCCACGAGCTAGAAAATAAGGGCGATGAAGCAAATCGGATGTTTTATAGGCAATAATGTTAGGGAAGTAGGATCTAGAGAAGTGTGACATATTGTTGGGTTGCCTTAATACGAGCGAACATAATTTGGGAGGATCGTTGAATTTGGCCCGAAGCCTGAGGGAAAATATCCCGACCCGACTCTTTGAGCTGAAAATGAATATAATGATATGGGTGTCATTAGATTCACAATTTCACGAAGATACCTACCGGTACATATGTGGATCATTTGGAAGCATTCAAAAGGATGAATTAGTAATTTTACGTTGGGTTCTGGTTGAAGCAAGTAAGGACCCTTGATTCATTGAAGTGTTAGTTGGTATATGCTAAAATAAAGTTAAGGGTAATGGGTGATAAATAGGTCTTGTGAGGGTCAATCCGAGAATCGGGAAACAAATGTCATAAGACCCCAGCGCCAGAGAGAAGCAAATGAAATCGTTACCGGTGCCAGGGTCAACTTAGGGTAACTAGAAAATCTCGCTTGCATAATCAGCCTGTTCAGGGACGAACAGATTTTTTTGGTATCTAATGTAACGACCCACCCGGTCATTGTAGCACCTGAGAAACTTTAGCTAAGGGAAGTTTAAAATTTTGTCGTCCAGGGGGGGGAGTTCGCTGAATTAAAAGATCACGCGACATACAATCTCGAACGGACTAAGTTACAATCAAGTGGGCCTAGATGTACGTCTGCCATTCGGGGATGCTCTCCGCTATAGCAGAACCGCTGCAACGGTAATTGGTCTCGTTGCAGCGGGTGACGCAGACTAGAATTCCACTATCCCATCCCAGTTAGTATTTTAAAAAAACCTATTCTCTCAAAAGGGTCTTAATAAACGCCCAAAGACAGGAAGTAGAATTTTTGGAACAAGAAGAGGGACTAGGAGGCTAGAGGAGAAAGGGATTCATCCTCCATAGCTATGATTTCCCGCAAGAACTCAGGACTCGGTTCAAGCATGCAACTGGAATTGTCTTGACGATAGCTTGGCGCCCAAGTAGGCTATGTCTTACTCACCTCCGTGTTAGACTTTGATTAGAAAAAGATATACATGCGTATAATTAAGGTTCTTTTGATGGGTAGAGACCAAATTCAATTAATTGTCATTGAAATTTTATAACCGGTAAGTGTCTGGGGACGAATGAGATAGGAAAGGAGTGGTGATATTTCCGTAATGTGAAAACCCATAGGTTATGGATTCAATGAGAATAGTCTATGAATGATGAGGTGTGTGAGAGTAAATTAATTTTATGCGTAAAGATCTTTGGGCATTGTTGAATATGTATGTGCG
>JACEIK010002666.1:181015-191536 GCA_018107945.1 Datura stramonium
CCTTTAACTCCTCAAGAGGATCCCATCAAGAGAAATAAGAACTTCTCTCCTTCTCTCTTTCTCTACAATATTCTTGTTCTTTCGTTATTATTTCATAACAGAAGCCAAATTTAACTTGACACACCCATTTCCATCACTCTTGGTCTTTTATATAGTATTGTGCTTCCTACATCTTTTACCCTTTTTCTAGTAGCAGCAGATGAATTTGGTGAAATAGACATATTGGTACATAATATGTATTAGATTGAGAATATGTAAACCAATTTTCAACTGGCATATGAACATCCATTTCTTCACCCCTTCCCCTTTCTTTAAAACTTCTAGTTCTTGATGATACTTTAACAACTTTGAAGAAAATTTAGGAGCAACAAAAGGGTTAGCAGATATAGTAGGAGCTGTGCTAGGGGAAGAACATCTAATTCAACTGCCAAGATCATGATGCATTGAAGTTAATGCAAATTTAGCAACAACATATGCAATAGGTGTTGTGTTAGTAGCATATGCATTAGGTGAAACTATTCTTTTTCTAAGTCCGTCTCTCCCTTTCTTTGCAATAGGCTCACCTTCATTAGTTGATGGTTTCTAATATATAAGATATTAGGTAGTTGATTGGTATTAAAATATATTACACAAAATAGTACATTATCTTTGGTCTAGCTCTTCCATTTTTTGAACAGGATGATGCTGGAGTAGATAAGTTATGTGCAACACTTGTTGTTGAACTGTCATGATCCGAGTCTACACCCTGGACACGGCACAGTACTTATGATCACAAGTGACCCCAAGCTTACCCTATGATATAGCATGCTACTAAAATTCTAAATACTGTATGAAATATACCAACGAAACTTTGAAAACATAACTGGTTAAAATACTATTAGTAACAAAACATCTGATAAAATACTCAAATATATATACGACTGCTGCAAAACGAACTGAACTACGACTCTGACAGAAAAACATCTATGAACTAATGAGTTGCTGCGAAAAGCCCCCAACAAACTCTAAGATCTTAAACTAAAATAACAACAAAGAACAACTAGAAATGAAATTTCAGCCCTCGACAAATAAGGACTCACCACTGATCTCTACTGGATTTCGCGGGAGAGAACTACTGACAATGCTGAGACTGAGAACCTGCGCCAATATCATAATACGATACATCATAGGGAATATGCATTAGTACTTTGAATGTACTTAGTATGTGAGAAATAAAGTAAATGTAAAGATACTGAGATTCTGTAAGCTAAACTGACAAAACATGGAATGACCATAACTAGAATCATAAATACTGAACTATCTGAAAATCTGATAATAATTTAAGTCTAGTAACTATCTGAAAGTCATACACATATCCTGAATTCTAGAGGACTGTACTGAACTCGAGATTGTGTCTGTACTAGACTCAGTTGTACTGTACTATACTATGGGAGAAACTATAACCGACATGTAACTATGTGAGCTAGACGTGGAGTTCGATATATACCCACCACTGGAGAAGGCCCACTATACCTTGCTAGGGTATAGTAGCTGAGTTGGGTGATCATTATTTGATGCCCATTCGGGCTAATAACCTACGGTGGTAACGTGTTCTAGGAACCTGGGTGCGCTGAACCCTAGCCCACTCAGTGCTAAGTTCTACTCCCATTGGAAATTCTAATTTTGACTAACTAGGTTGATAGCTCGAAACTGATGTCCTAAGACTTAAGTCAAAACTACTTTTCTGGAAGTGTTAGAGAGTCTAAGGATCTGAAAGTAACTATATTCCAAGACTCGTTAGAGCTGGTTTATCTGAAAGTGTTGTAATGGTCTAAGGAACAATTGACAAACAGATAATTGGTACAACTGAGGTTACTGAGTTCCTCAAGACTAAAAGTAGTCAAACTGATCAACTGATATTTCTATAGAACACTGAGTGTACAGAGTGTTGACTGAGACTCTGAGACTGGGTAAGTCAAAGACTAACTTCTAATCATGCATCTGCACTAACATTGTAATTTAAAAGGAACTATTTTGGCCAACAACAATCATGTTTAAATTTTCAATTATGCAAGTTCCAATGAAATCATATTTGAAGATTAGGGCTAAATTACATATTTTATGAAATGAAAAACCAACCATGAGTTACAAATGATAATAAACTATAAAAAACTCAAGAATTATCACAATAAAGGAATTCATAAGCTATTCGAAGGAAAACCCTAGTTTCGAAATTCTACAGGGCTAAAACTAAGGAGATTTCTGTAAAGAATTTGGGACACAAGGGTAAAAGAAATTCCCTTGTGGAAGCCCCACATACCTGAAGAAGAATCCCTGAGTAAATCCTTGAGAATCTGAGAAGAAAAATTTAATGCCCTAGCTGTGCTCTGAAAGGTTTGTGCTTTCTTCATAGTGTTTTTGAGAGATTTCTGTTAGAAGTGAAGGAGAAGGATGGACTAACTCCCTTTAACCCCTGATAATTTAATCCAAAATGACGTAGTTTAGACACCAATAGCTGGAAATTACAAAAAATATCCCTGAGTAACCATTTCAAAATCTACCTGTCCAGGTCTAACGGGTCACACAAAGAGTCGTTGGTTTACACCACAACTTGTTGGGACTAGTCATTGGTCCTGGGTATAAAATTTTCCTCTTATGGACCCATACAACGGAGGACACAATGACTCGTTGGTTAAACCAATGGGTCATTGTCACCACTCGTTCTAGCCACTGGAATTCCTGAAGGGTTTCTGGACTTGACCCATGGATGGAAGTAATGGCTTATTGAGTAGAACAACGGGTCGTTGTTTCCACTCGTTGCCATTGGAAGGGATTTTTCACCTTCTCTGGATTCTTCCAACGGCTCAACAAGACGGTTCGTTGGTTTCTTCCATGACTCATTACTGGGCTTGTTGGTTCTGGGAAGTTTTAAGCATGGTTCTGAATTGAGTAACAACGAGCGACAGGACGACTCATTACTTCTGACAACAAGTCATTCCATGCCTCATTAGATCTTGAAAAAAAACTAGAAGGGTTGATAACAACTCAGACAACGATTTGTTATTTGAGTCGTGCTGAGACAAAATTTTCTAGTTCCTTTTCAGTTCTTCATGTTAACTATGGGTTTTGGTATATGAAATTTTTAGGGTGTTACAATATCCCCCCTTGGGATCATTGGTCGTTGAATGTAGACTAAATAAGATGAAAGACCGGAGAATGAGCTCCAATACCGATCTAAAACTATAAACTGATTTCTAAAGGAGTAACTGACTCCAAACTAATATAGGCATATTAACTGCACTTATGCAACTAGGGTGCACATTAAAACATGAATAAGACTGATTAGTATGGTGAATAAGACTGATTAGTATGGAACTGAAGGAAGCACCAAGGAGGTACTTAATACCTGATGTTGAAGCTGAACTAGAAGAGAACAAATGAGGGTATTTAGCAATCATGTCCACTTCTTCTTCTGATGTAGCTCCCTTAACTAGATGGTCCCTCCACAAGACCTTTACTAAAGCGACCTCCTTGTTTCTAAGCTTACGAACTTGACGATCTAGGATCTGAACTAGAACTTCTTCATAAGAGAGGCTATCTTATACACCAACACTCTCTAGCGGTACTATTAAGGTTGGGTAACTGATGCATTCCTTCAATAATGACACATGGAAAATTGGGTGCACCGATGCTAACTCCAGCTCATAAGCCACATTGTCAATGCATCTCAGGATTCTGTAAGGGCCGATATATCTAGGACTGAGCCTTTCTTTATTCCCGAATCTTATCACCCCCTTCATAGGTAATATTTTTAGGTATACCCAATCAGCCACAACAAACTCCAACTCCCTTCTTCTCATATCTGCACATGATATCTGTCGGCTTTGAGCTATTCTCAGCTATTCCCTGATAATTTGAACCTTCTGCATGGCCTGATGTACTGAGTTTAAACCTATCAACGTAGCTTCACCAACCTCAAACCACCCTATAGGATACTTGAACCTCCTACCATATAATGCCTTGAATGGGGCCATCTAAATGCTAGACTGGTAGCTATTGTTATATACAAACTCAATGAGTTAGGTGATCATACCAACTAACCTTGAAATCGATCACGCACGCCCTCAACATATCTTCAAAAGTTTGAATAGTTCACTCGACCTGGCCATCTATCTGTGGATGGAAAGTTGTGTTGAGCTTAACCTGAGTACCAAGCCTTTTCTGAGACTTCTAAAAGTGCGAGGTGAACTGAGTACCCCTATTTGAGATGATAGAGAAGGGAACTCCATGCATTCTGGATAACTCCCAAATGTATAGTCTAACATATTCCTCTGTTGAATCTATAGTCTAAACTGGCAAGAAATGTGCTGACTTAGTCATCCGATCCACGACCACCTAAAATTGAGTCATGTTGTCGGCGAGTAAGAGATAAACCTATGACGAAGTCCATATTCACTTCTTCCCAATTCTAAGTAGGAATACTGATATCCTGAGTCATACCCCCAAGTCTCTAGTGTTCATCTTTGAACTATTGGCAGTTTGGACACTTAGCCACAAATTCGGCAATGTCCTTCTTCATGCCATTCCACCAGTAGATTTCCCATAGATCATGGCATATATTGGTGGAACCTAGGTGTATACAGTACCTAGTACTATGAGCTTTCATTAATATCCACTACCTCAAATCATGTACCTCTGAAACACATAACCTGGCCTGGTAATAGAGCACATCATCTCCTCCTTTGGAGAATGCTTCCACCTCTTTTATTAGGACTGCCTCCTTCAACTTGAGTAGAATGGGGTCTTCATCCTGCTTTGGCTTAAGCTTCACCGCCAATGAGGATTATGACCCGCTCTGGATTATGAATCCACCCTAAGCCAACTTATGGATGTCCTTTGCTAGTTCCTTTTTACCCTCTCTGATATGCGCAACACTTCCCATTGACATTCTTCTAAGGACATCAGCCACTACATTGTCCTTGCCTGGGTGATATAGCACACTCATGTCATAATCCTTTAATAATTCTAGCCATCTTCTCTAACGAAGATTCAAATCCTTCTAACTAAACATGTACTGTAGATTTTTGTGATCTTTGAAGACATCCACATGAACCCCATAGAGATAATGTATCCAAATCTTTATAGAAAAACATTACCGCTGCTAATTCAAGATCATGAGTTGGATAGTTATTCTCATAAACCTTGAGCTGTTTAGAAGCATAAGCTATAAATTTACCATGTTGCATCAAAATGCAACCAAGGCCAACTCTGGAGGCATCACAGCAGATCATGAACCCGTTTGAACCTTCTGGCAGAGTCAGAATTGGGGCTGTAGTGAGTCTAGTCTTAAACTCTTGAAAACTCTTCTCACATTCATCAAAACACTGAAACTTCACCTTATTTTGAGTCAATTTGATCAAAGGGGAGGCAATGGAGGAGAATCCTTCAACACGCTGTCTGTAATAGCCAGCTAGACCCAACAAACACCTGATTTCTATCAGAGAGGTGGGTCTTGTCTAGTCCTTAACTGCTGCTATCTTCTTATGATCCACCTGAGTACCCTCTTTGGAGACCAAGTTACCGAGGAAGGAAAGTAATTTTAAATAGAATTCACACATGCTGAATTTAGCGAATAACTGATGGTCCTTGAGAGTCTTTAAAAATATTCTCAGATGGTCTGCATGTTCCTCTTCTGTTTTGGAATAAATCGAGATGTCATCTATAAAAATAATGACGAACATGTCCAGGTGCGTCTTGAATACACTGTTCATCAGATCCAAAAAATCTTTAGGAGCATTGGTTAGTCCAAAAGACATAAATACAAATTCGTAGTGACCATATCAAGTTCTGAAGGTTGTTTTTGGAATGTCATATTCTCTGACCCTAAGCTGATGGTATCCCGATCTGAGATCTATCTTGGAGAAACAACTAGCCCTCTGAAGCTGATTGAGCAAGTCGTCAATGCTAGGTAGAGGATACCTCTTCTTAACTGTGACTTTGTTCAACTGACGGTAGTCGATGCACATTCTGAGGGTACCATCTTTCTTTCACACAAATAGGATTGGGGCATCCCAAAGAGAGATACTGGGCTTAATGAAGCCTTTATATAAAAGGTGTTTTAGCTATTCCTTCAGCTACTTAAGCTTAGATGGAGCCATCCTATAAGAAGGAACAAAGATGGGCTGGGTATCCAGAAGAAGATCTATTCTAAAGTCTATTTTCTATTCGGGAGGGACTCCAGGGAGGTCTTTGAAAAACACATCAGAAAACTCAGTCACCACTGGAACTGACTGGAGTGTCGAGGTCTCAGAACTAGAATATTTAACCCTAACCATATGGTAGATATACCCTTTTGAAATCATATTCCTATACTTAAGGTACAAAATGAAATGACCCTTAGGCGCTGAAGTACTACCCTTTCACTCTAAGACTGGTTCATTAGGAAATTGAAACCTGTCAACCCTGGTTCTGCAGTCGATTGAAGCATAACAAGAGTGCAAATAGTCCATGCCAAGGATAAGTTCAAAGTCAACCATGTATAGCTCTACTATATCAACTGAAGTGACTTTACTCAACACCGAGACTGGATAATTTTTGTATACCCGACTGGCTCCAACTGACTCATCAACCGAGGTAAAGACTGAAAATGGTTGTAAGAGAATTTTTGGACTAATATTGAACTGAACTACAATGTAAGGAGTCACAAAGGAATGTATGGCTCCCGATCTTGCCGAGAAGATAGGGCTAGAAACGATTCTGGCACTGTCCGCCACTTGTGCCTGAAGTAGTACCCAACTGAGCTGGGTGACTTGTCGAGCTTGTTGATATAATAGACTGGGCCTTTCCCTGTCCTACTAATGGGCACTCTCTCAATCTGTGGCCCAACAGACCATACCCAAAACAACCTTCCTTGCCTAGACGACACTCACCAAGGTGATTCTTACCACACTTAGGGCATGTAGGAAAAGTGCAGCTGTTGGACACATGGCTCTGCGACTGGGGGCTTGATGTCACACCGCTCCTATCTTTGCGGGGCCTTTTAATACCCGACAACCGTAAGGTCAAACCCGAGGATTGAAATAGAGAAAATAGGAATTTCTGCACCAGGTCATAGGACGAGTCGTCTAGTGACCCGTGAGGTACACCACGAGTCGTTAGGTGACTCATGGAGTGGAGGGATAGTTGGTTGGATTTTGTGGACTGGGGGTTTACAACAATACAAGCCATGACTCGTGGTGAAGGAAATGAGTCGTGGTCAGAAGCCGGCATGAAGGTGTAAATTTTGGGCAGTGTTCATCACGACTTGGTCACCATGAGTTGTTGGGTACACCATGAGTTGTGGTGTCCCTCGTGGTGACAAGCAAAGGCATAGTTTCCAGTGTTTGCAACAGGAGCAGGCCACGAGTTGTCCAGTCCCTCGCTGGGACTAGCAGTATGCTTTTTCCTGCAAATTTAGTAAGGAATTTTATGTAATTCATAAGTCCCTAAGACATAAACTACGTTGTTTTAAGCTCAGATAAGTGTGTTTTAAGAGGATTTATATCATTCCAAAACCTATCCCTGTCCATGCATGAAAGCCTAGAAGTTCCTAAGAGTGATCAAAGTTTAGAAATTCATCAAGTCTTCTCTAGTTTCCTTTGGGTATTCAAGAAGGTTGAGAAATCAAAAGTACCCAGGTATGTAGGGTTATGAATTGGTGTATCCATCCACTCTCATGCCTAATTCCCTCTCAAATTCATGAAAATTTTAGTTGATGAATTTATGAGATTTTAATCAAACTTTTGAATTCTCTAAGTATCTATCATGGGTATATCTATTCATGTTTCTAATGTTGAATTATGATTCATGGGCATGATTTATAATGTTTTTAATTAAAATTCATATTTTCAAAGTTTTACAAATTATGATGCCCTATTATAAAAGTTCATGAAAAGATGAGATTATGATCTATGTTATCAAGCATGATGAGATGTATATGATGAAAGTATGATTTCAAATTACCCATGTCTATATTCATGTTTTGACTATCAAAGTCTATTTCATGTATGTTTAAGTTTGGGAAAGCCCATATGATCAAGTATGTTTCATGATTTATCTCAAGCTCATATTATTAGCTTACCACATGGATTTTGGATTCTAGACGCCAACTTTTTTAGCTTGCGATATGGTTTGAGCCAACGATCCTCATGTTAGATTTTTAGATTTATGCATGTATTATTATGATTCAGCTTCATCACTAGATGATGGTTCAACTTCATTGAATAATGATAGAGAGCATATGCATATTTTTGAGAGTAATGTCTAGCATCGAGTAGGCCAAGGGTCAGTCAACCCTGTAACTTAGAACTACGTGCCAACATAGGTATGACCCGATTATTTGCGACCTCCCTTGTGAGCTTCCCCTTTCCCCAAGGGTTCTTCAGCTTGATATCGATATCATGGTAGCTCCTTAGCCCCGACAAAGCTTTGGATTACTTGCCTACTTGAGTGAAATAATCAGGATCACATAAGCTCTATTGTGGTAATGTCGGTTATATGACGAGTCTCCCATTGTTCCTCATGATTTCAGTTATGCATGTTCATCAGTCATGATATTATATTTTCAGCAGGTTTGACCCAATGTTCAGTTTTACTTATGAATAATCAGTTTCAGCATTGGGCCATTAGATTCTGTTATGATATTCAGTTATGTTTAAATCATATTTTAGATAATATCACGCAGGCCCTGCTCTCAGACTCTTATGATGAAATGTTTTATGATATGCGTGATTTCTGATTTTTTTACTTACCTTACATACTAGGTACATTCCATGTACTGACCGTATAGTATATGATGTATCGTTTCATGATACAGGCTCGGACATTCAGGTTCAGTCCCGCCATTAGCTAGATCCTCAGAGTAGCATCTCCATCCAGAGTTGGTGAGTTCTCATCCTTCGATGACCCTTTTCCCTAGTTGTATTTAGTATCTTCAGTTTCAGTTTTAGTGAGTTAGTTGGGGTCTTGTCCCATCAACTCATCAATATGTAGAGGCTTATCAGATATAGTATGTTTTCAGTTTTAGATCGCTGTTATGTATTCAGATATTTGATGTTATTAATTTTTCAGGCTTTTTCTATTTTATATATATTAGACTTCTGAATTATTATGCTGAGTTTAGATGTCATGTTCATGCTATGGGTCGAATTGGAGCTTCTCGGGGTTTCTTGTCCCGTGTCTCGATTCGGGCCTATGTTCGGGTTGCGACAAACTTGGTATCTAAGCCATTAGATTTTAAAGTGTCCTAGGGTGTCTGAAAGCCACGTTAAGTAGAGTCGTTTTCATGGGTGTGAAGCGCGCCACACTTATGACGAAGTGGCTATGAAATGTTTTAAGAAATGTTCACTTCTTTCATGATCTATGTCATGCGATGAAGTGTCTCTCTATCTTTCTAACTTGTGTTATATGCATTTGAAGAATCATGCCTCTTCAATGAGTTAATGGAAGAAGAAATGCGAATGAAAATGCCCATGAGAATGGCGACGAAAATGGACACCAACAGGCCTCACCAGTCCCTGAGGATCATGTGCCCGAGCAAGTAGCCCATGCAGAGTTCAGGGCTTCCATTCAGATGCTAGCTCAGGCTTTGACCACCCAAGTCAACCAACAGGAGGTAGCGGATGTCCCCCAGAATGGGAATGCGGTAGCGGAAAGGGTCAGGGAATTTCTTAAGATGAACCCTCCAGAGTTTCTCGAATCGAAGGTGGATGAGGATCCGCACGAGTTTATTGATTAAATTTAGAAAATCACCCAAATCATGGGGGTGATAGGGGAGGAGTGCATAGATTTAGCCACTTATCAGATGAAAGGGGTTGCACATATTTGGTTCAGACAGTGGAAGGATGGTAGGGTAGTTGGAGCAGGACCTATTGGTTGGATGAGTTCCATACTGTGTTTTTTGATCGGTTTTTTCCCCATGAGATGATGGAGATCAAAGAAGCTGAATTTGTGAACTTGAGATAGAATAGTATGATGGTCCAACAGTATGCTCTAGAGTTCACCTTCCGATCCAAATATGCACCTGAGATGGTGGTATACCAGAGGGTTTGAGTGAGTCGGTTTGTGCATGGGATAGCAGACTGTTTGGTCAAAGATTATCAGACCGTGATACTTCATCAGGACATTGATTTCTCATAGATAGTCTTATATGCCCGACAGATTGAGGCAGTGCAGGTGACTTAGCGGGAGGGAGAGGCCAAGAGGGCCAGGACTGATAACTTTGGATTCTCCCAACATAGACCTGGTGGTGGGCACCATCAGCAGTCCCACCAGAGATCATCAGCCCCAACACCATCAGCAGCAAGTGTGCCATCCTGATCTAGGTGCGACCATAGGGGACGAGCATAAGGTTCTTGAGGTCAGGGGAGTAGATCTATGGAGCCCAGTATTCCATCTTGTGACAGGTGATCTTGGGCAAAATTTCATGCCCAAGTGATACTCAAATGCTTCATTTCTACTTGTTTATCTATTGTTATGTGTACATTCTCATGTGATTCTTAGTTA
>JACEIK010002667.1:53176-72272 GCA_018107945.1 Datura stramonium
GATGGTGCCCAACTTCCCTTTCCATATTTGACCAGTGAGGCATTCCATTAAGCCTATGCGACAGCTCCATGCCACGGAGGCTGAGCTGCGCGATGGGAAGCATGGCATGGAGAAAGTTCAATCTCAACAATTTTTTCAAATTTTCACTTAGTATACATTAAACACTTAGGCTTTTATTTCATTTATCACGTATTATTTTCTGCAAAGCAGAGAGGAGCGAAGGGAGAAATGCGGAAACTCCCCTAAGGTTGGTTTTTCTTTACTTCTTCTTTAGCATTCTTGTAAGTACTTGAATTAAAACATGTTTTTGAATGTTTGTATGAACATGGTTGGCTAAAACCCTTCTTCTAGGGTTGAGGCCACATGACATGATTGTTTTAGCTTAATTTCACCTTTGGTTCAAGTTTTCTTTTGTGTTTTATCTTGCATTATTGTTAATTATCATTTTAATTTTTGATCACCATTGACATGCACTTGTTAAACTTAGGCAAAAGCTCAAAAGAGTAACCCTAGGTTAGAACTAAGAATGCAGGGAGCAAGTTCTTGTCCCTAAGACTTGATTCGCGGTTAAGATAGCAATATACCTAATTCGCCTTGCTTAGTTAATTAAACGGGAAGATAGATAGACACTTAGGATTAAATTGTGACATCACCACTCTCAGACGTAGTTGTAAGGTTAATTCTAGATTAAATGGTTAGAGGTATGAAAGTCCATAATCAAGGGCATAAACCCCGTAAAACCACATCCACAGTGTTAATTTCTCACGAATTAGGATGTCACATCCCCGCTCAATGATGTAATTTTTAGACTAGTTTGTTGTGCTTAAAGGTTCGAGAGACCATGACCTTTGCATATTAACTCTGTGAGACAACAAGTGAATTTTCATATACTTTAACCATTGTGAAATTTAGCAGCGCGTAATTGTTAGGCCTTAACTCTAGATGCTATCTATTACTATTTTCCAAATTATCTTGTGATCACCACTTAGATTTAGATAAAACATTAAAAATCTCTAAGACAACACTTGTGAAACTTTATTTAACACTTGAACTTGAATATTTTCTGAAATAGTTTAGTCCCTATGGGTTCGACATCCGGCTCTTCAAGAGTCGCTTTACTACTTGTATGACCGCGTACAACTTGCGCGTGCGTTGGGGCGCAATATGTTTTTGACGCTATTGCCGGGGACTGGCAACTGTTGGTGAATTTTTAGTTTTTGTGTCATTTTTAATTTTCTTAAATGTTGAAAATCTTAGTCTTAGTCTGTTTCATTGCAAGTAACAGATTTGTCCTTGTAGCACTGGCAAGGAATACATAATTGTGGATCCATTGTTGGAACCTGAATGACAGTTGCACTTGTTAAGGAGAGAGAGGCTCTTGAGCGAAAGCTGCAAGTGTTACAAAGATAAGTTTTTGAATGACAGCATCCACCAGTTGGGTAGGAAGTGTTGTTTCCAGAACTAATGGCAGCAAGACTAGTTTGCGAAGTTGCAATCCCACTGGCGACAAATGTGACCTCCAGCATTCGCAAACCGGAGCCTAGAGGACATTTTGAGCTGAAACAAAACATGGTGCAGCTGTTGCACTCTAGTGGTCAATTCACGAGAATGACACATGAAGACCCACAACAACACCTACAGAACTTTCTTGAAATCAGTGACACTTTCGTCCCCACTGGAGTGTTAACTAATTATGTCAGACTTATCCTCTTCCCATTTTCACTTTTGGGAGAGGCGAAGAGGTGGCTGAAGGCAGAGTCAAAAAATTCCATCACATCCTTGGACGAACTAGCAAGGAAGTTCCTCATCAGATTCTTTCCCTCTGGTAAGACTGCAAAGCTCAAAAGCGAAATACTCAGTTTCAAGCAGAGACTGGAGGAAAATCTATACTTGGCCTGGGAGAGGTTCAAGTCATAATTGAGAGACTGCCCTCATCACCAACAGTCTAATGAGGTGTTAGTTGACACCTTTGTGGAAAGTTTAGACCCACACACTAAAGTTTTGCTAGACTCTGCATCAGGTGGGAAAGCACTTGAGAAGACTTATGATGAGATGTATACTTTGTTGAATAGAATTGCTCAAGGGAATCCAGAGTGGCACAGCAAGTCATCTAGAGGGGAAAGGTAAAAGAGCAGCAGGGCTTATTGAGGTAGACAATGTTAATGCTTTGGCAGCACAGTTAGCTTCACTACAGCACCAAATGATGACTCAGTTCAGCAAGCTGAGTATGACCTAGCCACAGGGACAGTTTAATGTAGTTTAACCAGCTCCTAGTTGGTGTGAAATTTGTGGAAATAATGGGCACAGTGCAAACTCTTGCGGGAAAAATCAAGAGTCAGTGAATTTTGTAACTAATGTGCAGAGGAATAGTCAGACTTATGGGAACACCTACAACAAGAACTGGCAGAATCACCCAAATTTCTCTTGGGGTGGTAATCAGAGTCAAGGCTACCAGCAGCCTCAGCAGCTTCAGTACCAGCAGCAAAACAGGTAGAATAGTAGCCAGTCTAGCAACATTTAGAAGATGTTACAGAAAATCATGGCCACCTAGAACCAGATGGTAGAAAATCAGGAAAGGATGGCCTCAAACTTGAAGGATCAGCATATGGCCACCAGAAACTTAGAGAAGCAGTTGGGTTATTTGGAAGCTTCTCAACATAACAAACCTCAGGGAGGGTTACCATGTGATATAGATCCAAACCCCCGATAGGTCAATACCATCAGTCTGAGGAGTGGCAAGCAGTTGGCTAACGTACCACAAAAAGAAAAGAAAAATGAGGTGCAACCAGAGTTGGTCAGACTTGGTCCCCTAGCTGTGAGATGAGATCATCAGAGTGTTGCAACACACAATGCACAATCATCATTGTAGCCAATACAGAGACCACCACCACCATTCCCATAAATGCTCAAAAAGAGTAAGGAGGAAACATGTTTTAAGAAGTTCTTTGATTTCTTCAAAGAACTTCACATAAACTTTCCCTTACTTGATGTTTTACGGGGTATGCCGAAGTAGGAAAAACACTTAAAGTATGTGGTGGCTAACAAAGTGCGGTTGGTTGATGTCCAAACTGTGGCACTCACTGAGGAGTATAGTTATAGGGTATGAGAAAAATGCCCAAAAAGCTCAAGGACCCAGGGAGTTTCACCCTCCCTGTACAAATTGGTGAAGCAGGCATAATGAGAGCCTTGTGTGACTTAGGGGCAATAGAGAATTTGATTCCCCTATATCTGTTCAACACACTGGGTTTGGGAAAACCAAGGCCGACAAGAGTGATGCTGCAGCTAGCGGATATGTCAATAGTGGTCTCGGAGGGGATTATTGAGGACCTTCTCATCAAAGAAGGTAAATTTATTATACCTACTGATTTCATCATTTTAGATTTTAAAGTTGATGATAAGGTACCCCTAATCCTGGGACGGCCATTCCTGGCTACTGTTGGAGCGATAATTGATGTAAGAATGGGTACCTTGAAAATGAGGGTCAATGATGAGGAAGAGCTCTTCAGAGTCTACTAGGAGATCAACCCACCCACACACTATAGAGATCTTTTCAAGATCAGTATGGTTACAGATGCTATGTGTGGGGTGGTAGACTCCATGGGTCCATTGTTGCAAGATATTCTGACACTTAAGCCCAAGTTTGATGGGGAACAGAAGTTGAAAAAAGTGATGGAGGAAAAGAGGGACAGGGTGGAGGTTGTTCCGTCTAAAAGCAAAAAGAAGAGGAGATGGTTCTCGAAAGGGAATACTTGTTTGAGAATATCTTGAAAAGAATATTTCACGTCGTGCCGCGAGAATCAGGATCTGCTTGTGAGACAACCCAAGGGTACCGCAAGTATAATTTTCTTTTTTATTTATTTTGATTTTATTTATTTTTACCTGTGTTGTTTCTTGTTGTGAATTAAGCACAGGAAAAAGGGGAAGTCTGAGTACCCTGAGAAGCAGAAGCTAAGGAGCATGGAAAATTGCAAGTGTGGGGTTGGTGACCCATGTGGTTAACTGTGACAATACATGTTGTTAGCTAGGCCTAGAGGCCTTGGGAAGTATCCCTAACCCTTATTTTAATTTCAATTCATTCTTTGGGGACATAGCGTATTTTAAGTATGGGGTGAGGGGTAATTTAAAATTTTTGTGATGTTGGTTTCGGGTGAATTCAGTGCTTAATATAATATTGTGTAATGTAAAAGTTTGAGTTTAGCACATTTGACCCACCATTTGATTTTTCTTTTTGGTTCTTTTCTAAAGGGGGGCACCTTGAGCCGAGAATAAAAGTTTTATTCATTTGTAAATAGCTATTTTAGTCATAGTTAGGGACTTTTTTCAATGATATATGGATGACAACCGTCTTGAGGGAAAATTAGTAAGTAGGTTTTGTGTTTGAATCCTGAGCTGATTGATAGCTTGATGTTCTTGTTGAGTGCTATACATGATTGTAAGATGCAAGTTGTTTTAATTGAGAAGCATTTTTAGTAGTGTATAAATTTGTTTGAGACATGTAGACTCTCGAATATGACTCTGTATGCTTAAAGATTAATTTTGAATTCTTGTGATTAGTTGAATTAAGAGTCACTGAATCTGTCTTGAATTGAGCATGTGCACTGAGTGTAAGGTTTTCTTGAATATTCCATGTTATTATGTATTTTCTAAAACTTGCCTGGTATGTATACAAAATGAAATGAGGGATTTTAAATGTAATAGATGATTTAGGAATTTCTTTAAATGAGCCTAATTTTCATCCTTTTCTTTACCTGCGTTAAAGTCTAATCCTAGTTAGCCCCTTTGAGCCTTAAGGCTATTCTTTGATAGCTACAACATAAGTTGAATCCACTTCTTTCAATAAACATGAATTTGATCTAAAACTCCTAAGCGCTTAAGTCAAAATGCAAAGAGTTAGGGAGTGATAATCTTGAAAAAGAAGGGAAATAATAATTGTGGAAGTGGAAGAAAAGATAGAGGTGCACTTGTGAAAAATGCATAAGTATGGGTAGCGAGTAAAAGAACAAAAGAATAAAATAGTTATGTAAGTACTCCTTAATGATAAGCTAAATGTGCTTAATGAAATGGGGAAACGAAAGAGGAAATTGATGACTTCAAAAGAGTGAAAGGTGAAGTTAAGGAAGAGAAGGAGCTTAATGAGAAAAAGTGATGTATTAAAAGCGCTTAGGGAAGATAGTTACTCTTACTAGTCAAAATAATACCTACCCGTCCCTTAGCTTACATTACAACCCTATAAGTCCTACTTGATTTTACTTTCAAACATTCCTAAATGAGTGAAGTAAAACACTACGGGCAAACTTATGGGTCATTATATGTTGCATGTGAATCCTTTGTGAGAGTGAGCATAATTATATTTATATACCTATACTTGCATAATTTGAAAAAGTGAGAGTGAAAATGGGTATCTCTCTTGTTGTGAGGGCACATGTTTGAGGAAGGATGAAATTCACGTTGGACTACTTGATTGGTTAAATTGCATGAGTTTGCTGAGTTTTAGAGTCGATTCTTGAGGGTAGGAAGTCTTAACTTAGTTGTGTGTGATTTTAGTTTGTTATATATATTGCATGCTCTAATTTAAACATGCCATCTGAAATAATCGTTGTAGCCTTAGCTTGATTCGTCTTACTTCAATTGATTATTGTGGGTCCTTCGTGTGCATGAGATGTAATGGAGTTGTTCAAGGATGAGCAATGCTTTAAGTGCGGGGTAGTGATCTTGGGCATATTTACATGCCCAAGTGATATGTCAGACCGTATCTGGAGTCATGTTTGTTAATTTATCTAAATACATTCTCATGTAATTTTCAATATTTAGGTGCCGGAACTAACCAACATGATTAGTCTTTGTTTTGTAGGTGTAATATGCTAGGAGGGGCTAATTATGATGATGTATGGGCAAAAATGAAGCTTGGAAGGAGTTTGGAGGAAGATGGCATGAAATGGGCATGAAAGGCAAGTTGCCACACAACCCAGCATGCCACGCCAGCTGACCTGTGCGACAAACTCCATGTCACGCTTGTGTGTGTGCGCGTAAGGGCAGGCAAAGTAACAGATGCGTGCGTCTGCGCTGTGCAACACTGGGCATCCTACGTGACAAGCAGCATGCCACGCCCGCCCAGCAGCGCGATGATGTCCGTGTCATGCCCGATGCCTCACAACTTCCCTTGCCATGTGCGACCAGTGAGGCATTCCAGTAAGCCTGTGCAACTACTTCGTGCCACGGAGGCTGAGCTGCGCGATGGGTAGCGTGGCATGGAGCAAGTTCAACCTCAGCCAATTTTTTCAAATTTTCACTTATATAGATTAAACACTTAGGTTTTTATTTCATTTATCACATGTTATTTTCTGGAAAGCAGAGAGGAGCGAAGGGAGAAACGTGGAAACTCACCTAAGGTTGGTTTTTCTTTACTTCTTCTTTAGCATTCTTGTAAGTACTTGAATTAAAACATGTTTTTGAATGCTTGTTTGAATATAGTCGCTAAAACCCTTCTTCTAGGGTTGAGGCCACATGATATTATTGTTTTAGCTTAGTTTCACCTTTGGTTTAAGTTTTCTTTTGTGTTTTGTCTTGCATTCTTATTAATTATCATTTTAATACTTGATCACCATTGAAATGCACTTGTTAAACTTAGGCAAAAGCTTGAACGAGTAACTCTAGGTTAGAACTAAGAATGCAGGGAGCAAGTTCTTATCCGTAAGACTTAATTCGCGGTTAAGATAGCAATATACCTAATTCACTTGTTTGGTTAATTAAATGGGAAGATAGATAGACGCTTAGGATTAAATTATCACATCACCACTCTCAGACATAGTTGTGAAGTTAATTCTAGGTTAAATGGTTAGAGGTACGAAAGTCCATAATCAAGGGAATAAACCCCGTGAACCACATCCACAGAGTTAATTGCTCACGAATTAGGATGTCACATCCTCGCTCAATGATGTAGTTGTGAGACTAGTTTGTTTTGTTTAGAGGCTCGAAACACCATGAACATTGCATATTAACTCTTTGAGACAACAAATGAATTTTCATATACTTGAACTATTGTGAAATTTAGCAGTGCATGGTTGTTAGGCCTTAACTCTAGATGCTGTCTATTACTGTTTTCCAAATTATCTTGTGATCACCACTTAGAATTAGATAAAACATTAAAAATCTCTAACCCAGCACTTGTGAAACTTAATTTAACACTTGAACTTGAATATTCGCTAAAATAGTCCAGTCCCACTGGGTTCGACATCCGGCTCTTCAAGAGTCGCTTTACTTTTTATACGACCGCATATGCTTGCGCGTGCGCTGGGGCCCAACAGTCACTGAGTTCCTCAAGACTAAAATTAGTCAAATTGATTAGCTGATATTCTATAGAACAGTGAGTGTACTGAGTGTTGACTGTGACTCTAAGACTGGGTAAGTCAAAGAGTAACTTCTAATCATGCATCTATACTAACATTGGTAATTTAAAAGGAACTATTCTAAAAAACAATATTCATGTATGAATTCTCAATTATGCAACTCCCATTCAAATTACATTTAAAGATTAGGACTAAGCTACATACTGTATGAAATGAAATACGAAGAATGAATTAGAACTGATAATAATCTAGGAAAAACTCAAGAATTATCACACTAAAGGAATTCATAAACTATCTGAAGGAAAACCTAGTTTTGATACTCTACAGGGCTGGAACTAAGGAGATTGTTATATAGAATTTGGGACACAAGGGTGAGAGAAATTTCATTGCTGGAATCCCACATATCGGGAGTAGAATTTCTCTGAGAAGGCACCTGAATTTCGAGGAAGAGAATAAGCCCTAGCTTTGGCTCTAGGGAGTCTGTTTGAGTTCTTACGTGACTTCTGAGTGATTTTAGAAAAGAATGAGGGAAGAGGATCAACTAATCCTCTAAAACCCCTTCAAAATAGTCTTAATACGACATAGTTTAGAGGTTAAAATTATAGTATTTTACAAAAATGCCCCTGAAATATTTATTAAAAATTTCCACTTGTCAGGTGGTATGACTCAACCTATGAGTCGTACTAGGATCTTACAGCCCGTACCTTCACTTATTGCTAGGGACCCTTCTCCATACCATTACGTTAAGTTTTCCATGGACGTCTACCATGATCCGTACAAGCATCCTAAGAGTCATACCTTGGTCCATGATTTCCTCCTGGACACTCCTCTAATTCAACTCATGACTCAGTGTATGATCCGTACCCGCCTACTATGCATCCTACCATGACTTGTGGTTACCCATAATTTCTCTAATCATTTCTCTGAACGTATCCATGATTGGTCAATATGATCTGCACCAACTTGATACGAGTCGTAACATGCACTCGTGATTCCTCCAATGACACTTACTATTTTCCTCCATCCCTCCTGTTATGAGTCCAGGTACGGCTCCTACTATGGTTGTATGAGTGATACTGTGACTCGTACTGAGGTCTTTTTCCCAGTTTTTTACATGATCAAGTTTTAAATTTAAAGGCTAGTCTCAGGAATTTCTGGGGTGTTACACATATAGAT
Organism: Datura stramonium; assembly: GCA_018107945.1. Lineage (NCBI taxonomy): Eukaryota > Viridiplantae > Streptophyta > Magnoliopsida > Solanales > Solanaceae > Datura > Datura stramonium. The sequence goes on from JACEIK010002667.1 coordinate 61,699, forward strand.
ACTGAAATTTAGCCAAGGGTTGGAAGGAATACACCTCACCTTTATGGGATTTAAACACTAAGAGAAGGTAAGTGAAGTTCTCTTAAATTCCTTCATATTTAAGGTACCTGAAGTATGTAGAATTGCTGAAAATTATTTTGTGATGTGGCTTTTTTTTTAATTGTACATTTTGCGACATGAATTGTGGCTAGAAACTTGGCATAAAACAGCCTCCATTTCATAAGTTGTAAGCAAGAAAGTTGAAGGTGTTGAAGTTGTTACCAAGTGGAAGAAATTGGCTAAAAGAGACTTGACGAAGCGAGGTATGTAAAGGTGCATCTATTCTTGTTGTTTCAAGCACGAAATCTTATTGTTGAAAGGGACAATGTCCCTATATTTTATGAACTCCTATTTAGGCATATATGATTCAGCCCAAAATTTCAAAATACTAGATAAGAAGCTTGAAGAGATGAAGGTATTGGAAGTGAACGAATGTAAAGTAAAAAGGGAGAATTGTTTACGATTATGGTTGTAGTTGTAAATCGAGTCTAAAGTCCCCTCAGCATGGACACTTTGATCTATTAAGTCTTCCAACCTATTATACACATTCTATAAGGTATATAAGGTCAGGAGGAGATTATTTGATTCCTCCCTTTAGCTAACCGGCTAGTTAATGAGTTTTCGAAGCAATCAATATGTTGAACTTGGAAAATAGAACTCAAATATGTAAAATATTGATATGTCATGGAACCATCTTTATGGGAAGGTTATACATAGTATCTTAATGTTAGCAGGTTATACGGAAATAAGAATATATGTATGCGCTTATGCTTATGTTTAAGTTACATGCTAAGGCGACAAGGATTACTTTTGGAATGTCGCTATAAATTTATTAGAGCTCTTGAGCTATCTAAACCTCCTGAGAATTGTTTAAGACATTAAGTAGGCATGTTACATATTCTTTGAAAGTTGTGTATGTGTAAGAAAGTTATTACAAGTGTAAAATTTGAGGCCTTAGTAAAATAAGAAAGATAAAGTGAATACTAGACCTTTTAAGATAATATGTAAATCATGTACTTTGGGCCCATAAATGATTTCAATGGACATTGATTGATGATTAATATAATCAAGGTATGACATAAGGAATAAGGTGGTTATTCAATAATAAGATAAGTATGTATAGAGTTTAATGAATTGGTTAACATGAGAATGTAAGTTCAAGCATAGAATGATGTATTGTAATTAGAACACAAGTCAAGTTGAGTAAGATAACTAGAACTAAAAGATGTTAACCTTCACGACCCGAGCTAAGACCTCGGACGCGACACGAAAGTTAGAACCACTGAACGATCCAAATTAACCCATGGCATAGCATAATTCTAACATAACAACAACTAATAGATTCTATCTGAGCAGAAGCAGAACTGAAACATAACTAATAAAAAGGAGAGGATAAAAATCTGATAACAACACTGAGTCATAAGCTGAAAATAGTACTACATTGTCTGAAAGCCTCTACTAGTCTGATAAGCTGCTGGGACAAGTCCCTAGATAACTCCAAAATCTAAAAACTAGAAATAAATTGAAGTAAAGAAAACATAACTCCCGTCCTTGAAAGATGAGTACTCACTACTGTCAGTTGATAGTGTCTGGAACGTGTCTGACTGTGGCACTGAGTCTGAATACCTGGATCTATATCTTAAAATGATATAGCACATAAAGTATGCGGTCAGTACTTAGAATGTACTGAGTATATAGGAAATGTAACTAAAGATAGCACATGCTAGTATATTGAGAAAGGCTAATCGGAATACATAACTGAGGTGTAGTACAACAACCCTATCTGAGATGTAGACACTGATATAATATGCTCGTTTGAAAATATTTAATGAAATATCAGTAAATCTAGTTATGGGTCATGTACATGTACTGAATACTGAATCTCAAAAAATAAATTAAAAATTGTAACTGAAACTGAAACTGAACTGTACTATCGGAGAGATTATTAACTGACAAACTCTAATGTGAGCCTTAAGGAGCCCGACCTGTAATACCTGTTGGAAGGGTGTTCATACCTTTCCAAGGGTAAGAACTCTGACTGGCATGGTATCACTTGCGAACTCATAGATACAATCTCTAATAATGATGACCCATGCATGCGCCCATTGAGGTAAGGGAGACATTCTCAAATAACGAGGATCCCATATTCCTCTGGGTAAGGAAAATTTCTCTATTATTGGAAATTCTTCTTCCTACAGTGGCATATAGTTCTAAGACCTAGGTATGCTGGAACCCTAGCCTACTTAATGCTACGTACTACTCCCAATTGAACATAAAGATACATGTAACTGATAAGTCTGAAGCTGATGTCCTAAGACTAGTCGAAACCATTTTATCTAGCCAGAGTCTCGAGAGCCTAAAGGACGATGACATACTGATACTGAAGACTTATAACTGATATTCTAAGACTAGTCAGGGCTACTTTCTACTAGCAAGAGGCCTGAGTGTCTACAGAACCATATACATGCTGATCATACTAAATTCATGAGAGTCTTGTCTAGGCTGCTCTCTACTAGCAAAAGGCCTGAGAGTCTAGAGCATCATAAACATGCTAGTCATACTAAATTCATGAAAATCATAAGTCCCATTCATACTGTAAATCAAATGTACTGAAATCATGGTAAAATCATATGCCTAAAAAGACCATATTTTCGAAAACAGGCTAATTCATGGGCTGAACTTTGGGAAATCATGCTAACATCTAATTATGGGAATTCGTCATGAAAATCATGTGCTATTTATCATGAGGACCTTGAAAATCATGGAAAACATGAGAGAGAAAAATTATAGAATGGAAACCCTAAGACATGCTTTTCTAGGGAATCAAGGTAGCTAGGGTTTTGGACATAAGTTGGGACACGAGGATGAAAGAAGATCCTTGTTGAAGTCCCACATATATGGCTTGAAGAAATCCCCACTAGCACTTGAATCTTGAAACTCTTGTTGAGAAATCCTACGTATTCTTGAGCCTTAAGAGGAAGAGAGAAGAAGAACTTACAGATGATTTGGGTGGAATGAGGGATTAGGCTAGGAAAACCCCTTTAATTCGACCCTTAGGAGTCCCAAAATGACATCATTTAGAAGTTAAAAGCATAAAAATTTACTAAAATACCCCTGGATATTCACTTTAAAAATCTGCCTGTCAGTCCCAATGACCTACACAGCGAGTCCTTATTTTCCATAATGACTCGTTGGATCCATCTGTTCCCTCTAGAGAAAATTGTGGTTTTCTGATTCTCCAACCAACGACCAGACAGGATGACCTGCCACCACATACCACGAGTCGTCCCATGACTTGTAGTCAGTGGACCATCCTTGCACCTCCTCTGAGTTTCTTCCAATGGGTCATCAGCGCGGGCCATCACTCGTCACAATGAGTCATTACATCCTTCCGTTGCTACTGGGCCAAATTCTCTGAACTCCATATGACGGGCATTGTAACGGGTCGTCATAGGGTACCACGAGTTGTCCTTTAACTCGTGGTCCCTGGGACCCTTCTTTCATATTCTCTGAGCTTGTCTCCCACGACTTTCACTACGATGCTTACAAGTCACCACGAGTCATTACTTGTGTCACGACCTGAGTCTACACCCTGGATGCGGCACAGTAGTTGGAGCCACAAATGACCCCAAGCTAACCTATAGCTTAACATCACACTAGTATATTAAATTAAACATAAGCAGAAGCTGTAAAAACATAACTAAATAAACTTTTCTAAAAAAGAAATAAATTTTTGCTAAGATACTGAAAGTTATACAACAGGTGAAAAAATATACTGAGAAACACTATGTCTCAAAACTATCTAAGAACTGACGAGTTGCTGGGATAAACCCCCATCTAACTCTAAAATATGAAATCAAAGAAAAATTGAAATGGAACTAAGCTCTCATCCTCAAAAGATGAGGACTCACCAATAGATACTGCTGCTGAAATCATCGGAAGGGAACTACTGACAATGCTGAGACTGAGAACCTGCACCTGTATCATAATACAATACAACATGGAAAATATGCATCAGTACTTTGAATGTAATGAGTATGTAAGATATAGGCATAATAGTAGTAATACGCAACTGAAATGGTACAACACGAATTGATCAACTATGAACTGATGAGTACTCGGATATAACTGTAACAACATAAGTACAGACACTGACTGATGGTCATAACCATATCCTGAGATCTAAATGATTGAGCTGAGTTGAAAATTGAGACTATACTAAGCTGAACTGTATTGATAAGTGGGAGAGTCTATAACCGACAAATAACCACGTGAGACAAACGTGGAGTCCGATATATACACCCCATTAGAGAAAGCCCATTGTACCTTGCCAGGGTATAGTGGCAAAGCTAGGTGATCATTGTGAGGCCTGCTCGGGCTAATGTCCTACGGTGACACTGTAGTTCTGGGAACCTGGGTGCGCTGAACCTCGACCCGCTCGGTGTTAAGTTCTACTCCTATTGGAAATCCTAACTATGATTGCTAGGCTGATAGCTCGAACATGATGTTATAAGACTTAAGTCAAGAATACTTATCTGGAAGTACCCTGAGGGTCTAAAGGACCTGATAACTGAAAGCTAAGTGAGCCAAGACTAGTCAGAGCTGCTTTATCTGAAAGCGTCGTAACCGTCTAAAGAACACCTGATGACCGATAACTGATAGTATGGAGTTTTACTGAACTCATCAAGAGACTAAATATAGTTAAACTGATCAATTGACTTTTTTGTCAGACCTTGAGAATGCTAAGTACTGGCTGAGACAAAGCAATCAATAATCCAACTTTTGATCACATAACTATACTATCATGGTTACTAAAAGAGAACTATCAGAATCAAGCAACATTCGTATCTGGACAATTATGTAAAACTCTTTTGAATCAAATTTAAAGATTAGGGCTAAACACATATTTCATGGAAAGAGATATCAACATGAATTATAGCTAGTAATAACCTTCAAGAATCACAAGAATTATTATAATAAGGAAGATTCATAATGTAACTAAAAAGCAACCCTAACTTTGATCTTTAGAGAACAAGAATTGATAGGGTTTCTATAAGGGCACAAGGGAAGAGCAGTTCCCTTGTTGAAATCCCACACACCTGTAGTAGAATTCCTTGGAAGAATATTGAGAATCTGAGAAGGATACCTGCAAGCCCTAGCTTTTTCTATGAGAGGAACTGTTTGAGTTCTTCGACGTATTGAATTCGAAGGTTGAGAGAAGGAATGATAGGGATAAGTCGATCAACGCCTTTAATTCACTTCTAAACATACTCAAAATGATGTAGTTTAGGGACTAAAAAATGGCAGAAAGTTACAAAATGTCCCTAGAATTCGAACTATTAAAATCCCACTGCCAGTCACCACAAGGGACCTAACAAGTCGTTAGGTCACTGGATAACTAATGGCCTCCCTCATTTCCACTGGCAACTTTCCCCTTTTTAGAGCTTATTTGACTACTTCACCTAACAATTCATCATGAATCCTAATGGATCGTTTCACCATATGTTACGACACTCTGAAACTCAAGTTTTTCAACCATCCATCTCACCCCACGGGACACCTAACGACTTGTTAGGTGTGACAATGACTCTTCACCCCAACTCATCATCATTACTGGAATTTTCTCTTCTTCCACTCCTCCCAGATGAAGACTCACTTGATGAGTTATGAAGTGGCACCACGACTCGTCCCCCAACTCGTTAAGTCCCAAAGAAATCCCAACATTCACCAACTGAGGCACACACAACGGGTCACTTAACGACCCGTCGAGTCACACAATGAGTCACTCAATGACTCGTTCTGTGACCTGGTGCAGGTTTTCCAATTTTATTCATTTCATTTCCCATATTTGATCTTAGGAACTTTTGGAGTGTTACAATATCTCCCCCTTGGGAACATTTTTCCTTGAATTTAGAATATGTATACTTGAAGGCTGGGTGAAGAACCAGAATCCCGAACTAAAGACAAATGACCTATTTCTAAAGGAGTCAATAACTCCAAACTTATATAGGAATAATAACTGAGTTGATGCAATTGGGGTGTGCATTAAAACATGAATAGAGCTGATGAGTATGGAATTGAATAAAGTACTAAGGAGGAATATAGTACCTGATCCTGAAGCTGAACTGGAAGGGAACAAATGAGGGTATTTAGCCATCGTTTCTACTTCTTCTTCCCATGTAGCTCCCTCAACTAGATGGTTCCTCAATAAACCTTTACTAACGCAACCTCCTTGTCCCTCAGCTTACGAACCTGACGGTCTAGGATCTAAACTTGAACTTCTTTGTAAGAGAGGCTTTCCGTTACACCAACACTCTTTAGAGGCACTACTAAGGTCGAGTCGCTGATGCATTTCTTGAGAAAGGACACATGGAAGACGGGGTGCACTGATGCTAACTCTGTAGATAACTCCATCTTATAAGACACATTTCTAATGCGTCTCAAGATTCTGTAAGGACCAATATATCTAGGACTGAGCTTTCCTTTCCTCCTGAATCTCATCACCACCTTCATAGGTGATATTTTCAAGTATACCCAATTATCCACAGCAAACTCCAACTCCCTCCTCCTTACACCCGCATACGAATTCTGTCGGCTTTGAGTTGTTTTTAGCTGTTCCCTGATAAGTTGAACCTTCTGCATGGCCTCGTGAATTGAATTTGTTCCTATCAAGGTAATTTCACCAACCTCAAACCACCCTATAGGAAACCTGCATCTCCTACCATATAATGCCTCTAATGGGGCCATCTGAATACTAGGTTATAGTTGTTATTGTATGCAAACTCAATAAAGGGTAGGTGATCATCCCAACCGCCCTTGAAGTCAATCACACAAGCCCTCAACATATATTCCAAATTCTAAATCGTCTGCTCAACTTGGCCATCTCTCTGTTGGTAAAAAGCTATGGTGAGCTTGACCTGAGTACCAAGTCCTTTCTAAAATGACTTCCAGAACTGTGAAGTGAACTGAGTACCCGTATATGAGATGATCGACAAGGGAACTCCATCAAGTCTGACTAACTCTCGGATGTATAGCCTAGCATAATCCTTTGCTGAATCTATGGTCTTAACCAGTAGGAAGTGTGCTGACTTGGTCATACAGTCCAAGACCACCCAAATTGAGTCATGTTGTCGGCGAGTGTGAGGTAAGCCTGTGATGAAGTCCATATTCACTTATTTTCGCTTTTAAGTAGGAACACTGATATCCTGAGTCATACCCCTAATTCTTTGATTTTCAACTTTAACCTATTGACAGTTCGGACACTTAGTTACAAATTTTGTGATGTCCTTCTTCATGCCATTCCACAAATAGATTTCCCATAAGTCATGGTACATTTTAGATGCACCTGGATGAATAGAATACCTGGAGTTGTGAGCTTCCATTAATATCCGTTGTTTAAAATCGTCTATCTCTGGAACGCATAATCTATACTGGTAACGGAGCACACCATCTCCCCATTTGGAGAATTCTTCCACCTCTTTTCTTAAAACTACTTCCTTTAACTAGAGTAGGATGGGGTCTTAATCCTGCTTTGACTTAATCTCTACCACCAGTGAGGATTCTGACCCACTCTAGATTATAACTCTGCTCTTAGCTGAATCAACTAACTGCACTCCCAATCGAGCTAACCTGTGGATATCTTTTGCTAGCTGCTTTTTTCCCTCCTCAACATGAGCAACATTTCCCATAGACATACTACTTAAGGAATCAGCCACCACATTGGCCTTGCCTGGGTGGAATAGCACGCTCATGTCATAATCCTTCAATAATTCCATCCACCTTCTCTGCTGAAGGTTTAAGTCCTTTTGACTGAACACCTACTGAAGGCTCTTGTGGTCAGTGAAAACATCCAGATGAACCCAATAAAGGTAGTCTCCAAATTTGTAAAGCAAACACTACCACTGCCAATTCAAGATTATGAGTCAGATAGTTCTTCTCATGTACCTTGAGCTGTCTAGATGCATAAGCTATTACCTTACTATGCTGCATCAGAACACACCTCAGGCCAATTCTGGAGGCATCACAGTATATTAGGAACCCATCTGAACCTTCTGATAGTGTTAGAAATGGGGATGTATTGAATTGAGTCTTCAACTCCTTAAAACTCTTCTCGTATTCATCAGACCACTAAAATTTCACCTTCTTCTGAGTCAATTTCTTCAAAGGGGATGAAATAGAAGAAAACCCTTCTATGAACCATCGATAATAGCCAGCTAGATCGAAGATACACTTGATGTCTGTCGGAGAGGTAGGTCTTGGCCAGTCCTTGACTGCTGCAATCTTTTAAGGATCCACCTAAATACCCTTTCTGGAGACCATGTGTCCTAGGAAAGCAACTGATTTGAGCCAGAATTCACACTTGCTAAATTTGGCGAATAACTAGCGGTCCCGAGAGTCTGCAGAACTATCCTCAGATGGTCCACATGCTCCTCCTCTGTTTTGGAGTAAACCAATATGTCATCTATAAAGACAATGACGAACATGTCCAGGTATGGCTTGAATATCCTGTTTATCAGTTCCATAAAATCTGCAGGAGCATTGGTCAGTCCAAAAGACATAACTACGAATTCGTAGTGACCATACCGAGTTTTAAAGGCTGATAACGCTCAAACCACACCTCTTACTGAAGTATGAAAAAGACGTTATTAATAAAGAACCCAACTAGAGGTTGGGGTCGATCCCACAGTGAATAAGGAAGAGCTAGATTACAGCCGATAAGTGAACTTGTGATGTAGTTACTTCAAAATTTGAGGGTTCTGAAGAAAATCAATGATAAAAACAATTATCAAAAATCCGGTGTTGAATCAATATTAAAGGTTAACTAGGGTTTGTGTTCCCCATGGGTTCATAACTTCTTTGGGTATACACTTGTGATCATCACCAATACTTATTTATAGAATTGATAACTTAGGTTCATTCAAACGACCGACCAGTACCTATTGAATGAATATACTCAATTACTCGACCAAGTCTCATGAGCGGTTTCAAACTATCCGTTATCACTACGTTCCAGATTTAACTATCATGCGACCACAACTCAAGTTAATATAATGAACATCAGGATCAAGGCTCCATTGTAATTGTCTTTTCCTAATCTCTACCTCTTAGACCTAAGCAAGTAAAGAATTCAGGCATGTCCTAACGTTGCGCACCATTAAAAAACATTTAAGCATGAAGAGAACATAATATAAGTGTTTGTATTGGTTTTAGAATCACTTTGTGCAACCCTAGTTTGTTAATCCACCATGGTTCCCAACACCCTAGCTATGGAGGTTTTAGCCTCTCATAGTTTTAAGGTTGTGAATTGCATTCATCGTTAAGAACATAAATCAGTACTTACAATTATGAATGAGAAAAAACTTCCTTTTAATAAATCAGCAAAATCTTGAAGAACAAATATCAAGAACAAGAATAATTCAAGAAAAGGTTGGTCACAAGTTAAATCAACTCAATTCTCTCTTTCTGTCCTAAAAATCTCTTTTCTTCGATAATCTGATGATGTCTGCTGAAAATAAAACATAAAACATATTTATACAGATACAAGATTCCTTTTCCTAAGCTAACAGGGTGAATTTCCATATCTGGTTTTGCCCACGTCACGAGTCCACCTATGATCCGTAGCATGAACCTGCGACCCTAGCTTCCTTTCGTACATTGCATGACCGGCTGAATTTTGGCTAAGTGTTGGATCCTAGTATGACTCGTACCTTCATCTTATGATCCATACAAAGCTCCTGTGGCTTGACTCTGAGACTTTGAAATATTTCTTAAGTTCATCACGACCACCATGGTACGACTCGTACAAGATTAGTACCACTCGTACTGAGACTCGTATACTGCATCTCTTCAACATTAGCCTTCTGCAACTTTCCACGACCACCAGTACGACTCGTAGGACCTTCCTACGACTTGTATTGTGGACTGAACTTTGAGCCTATTTTGCACACTTCAAACTATCTTTTGCATTTTTTTTCTCCAACACCAATTTATCCTGTAACCAGAGGAAAAATGTCTTATATCCACATAAATACACCTAAGCCCATGCTATTTTCTTAGTTTTGAGTGTCGAAAATGCTGTAAATCCACATCACATCAGCACCCTCAACGTAAGACTTTTGCATGTCCTTAGGAAAAGAAAAGAAAAATTAAACACGACGCTCAACTAGAAAATAGACTTAAGATACTATAACCAATACTCAAACACAACTTGCTCTTTCTATACAAACTCTACTGACCATTTCTCATGGAACAATATTAGCTAATGCATTACAAGCAACCTCAAAACAACATAAACAAGGATCAAGACATGTCATCTAGCTATCAGCAGGCAATCAAGTCATCACCAATGTTTTTTAACTCAAACCAATGGTAAAAGCAAACATAATCCATGTACCTTCACAAAAAATGAAGTCCCCACTCAGATATGGAATATAAAGTGATGAGCCCGCAAGTGTACGGGTCGTACAAGTAATATAGTGGCTCTTTTTAAGAACCGAAATGTCGAACCCACAGGAACAGGAATACGGGGTGAAACC
>JACEIK010002667.1:86022-97457 GCA_018107945.1 Datura stramonium
GCACTCAATGGTGTGTCAATAGGGGGAGTGGTCCCCCCCTCAATGATCGTGGCTGCTTCGACGGCCTCTGTAACTATCTGGGCTGAATGTGGCTCACCCGAAGGGTCACGATCACTGGCAAGCTCAGGCTGACCTTTGGTGGAGCTACCTGCTCCTCTAGCTCTCTCATGCAGCTCAGACATATGTGTGTCATGAGTCCGCATGCTCTATGCTCTAGCCTGCTTTTTATTTTTCCTCTCCTTCTTCCTCCTCTTTTTCAGACTCTCCTCTCTAATATCCTCAACAACTGTTTTCTTACCCTTATCAATAGCTGTAGTCGGCTCTCAATATGCCTCGAAATCAATCTCATTTTCAAGCTCGACATCTAGGTCCGGAAGAGTGGGGGCCACTATAACTGTTGGTTGTCGTGATGACAACTCAAATACTTGGATCCAAAGAGCCCCCAACTCCGCACGGAGACTTCTGGTATCTGTCTGCTCTGCCATCCTCACATTGAATTGACTCTCAAAACTATCAAGGCGAGCATGTAGAGCCTGAGCTGTTGCCTCTATCTCTGACTTGAATGGTTTTACATTGTTTATCATGGCCTGAATCTTTCGATCTTCCATGGTCAACCGTTTGGCCAGCTTCTAGAGGAAGTCCTGTTACCAAAATATACCCTGTTGGTGTCTGAGTCTGCAGGCTGTGTAGTGGTGCAACTGAGGTGCTAGGAGCTGACTCTGAATGACCGACTTCTGTAGCTGGTGTCTCGCTCTGCTTCTATGTAATGGGGACATTCATAGCACCATCCTTGTAGGAAGGAACTGTGGTCTGTACAATATTTGAGTGATGGTACGCTCAGATATATCAACCTCTCGACCTCAGACCATAACACTCTCCAGATGAGGCTGGTCTTTTATCTTCTGCCCTTCCTTTGCCTTTACCTCCACGGTGGCCAAATAGTTTGCATAGAACTCCCAGACTATTTCTTCTTTATACTCTGCTGGAGTCTTGGCCATCCATTTAAAACCATATAAGCTAAAAATATGATTCATCTCCTCAACTTCATTCAATGAGTTTTTGAGGATCCGCAGCTCTTCTTGGATGCCCCTCCTTGGTTTATTCTTGGAGGTGAGAGAGATGCCTTGCTCATAGATTTTTTTAGCTCCCGACATTCCATCGAATTGTACGACTTTCCATGGGTGGGGTCTGTTCTTGTGCAACATTAGGAGCCTCCTCCTCTGATTCTTCACTACAACTCTCTTCTTCATTTTGGGTCTCTCCTGACCCTTCTTCAGCATTGGAGTCATTTCCCGACTTCTGTTGTTCCTCTCTAACTCCCTTCTCAGACTGGGGAGCTTGAGAGAATGTGGTAGTGGTTGCTTAAGCTTGGGCCTTTGGTTTTGCCCTAGTGGTTATGGTTCCATCAATGTCGAAGGTGTCGACTTGATATTCTTCGACTTAACCACTAGGTTAGTCCCCTACCTTTTCAGACTCCGACTCAGTTGTTTCATCAATTAATGTCCTTCGGGCTGTTGATTTATCTTCTCTGCATTTGTATTTCATTGAACCTACAGAGAAAAAAGTTAGCATTCCATTTTTGAAAAAGAAGAATTAGACAAGAGATTTTCAAATTCTCATCACGGGTCATCACTACAGGTCATACCATGAAGGTACGACTTGTGAAAAGTCCCAGAATTACAGCCAAATTTTAGTACGACTCGCAGGTATGACTCGTACCACAAAGGTACAGTCCGTACCTTGAGTCTTCTGATGAAGCCCCTGCGTTAGTATTTTTCTGGATTTTTCCACGACTCATGGTACGACTCGTAGGTCGATTCCATGAGTCGTAGGAAAGGCTTTTTATGCAACCTTGTTCAATTTGGTGGTATGAGTACTCAGTACGACTTGTAGTAGCAACTTATGATCCATACTGTGCCTCATACCACTTTCAAATTTGCTTTTCTCAGTTTGCAAGGGTTCTCTTTCACATTTTTAGGTACTCAGATTTCCCCAGGTCTAGGGACATCATTAACTCAATTTAACCATGCTCAATCCTCCCTTTTTTGACTTACTACCCGTAACTCTTTGTGTGTTTCAAGAACTAAGTTCATCAAAATTTTAGCTTCTCTTCAGTCGAAAAACCATTTCACAACACCCTGATCATTGTCTCTCTTTTTAAAATTAATTTTCGATCATAGTGACTGACTCACAAGGGTTTTGGCACCATCACTTTCAGTATATGAGTTTTATCTATGTTTAATGCAATATACTTACTTGATAGATGCTTCATCAACTAGAAATCAATATATAGGGTTTGGCAGAACTCGATTTGAGCAAAAGATTTTGTTTGATTGTTCGGTGATTTTGAGTTACGGGTGTGGGGAGGTGAGTTCAAGTCGTGCGTTTGAGTGTTTTTAGTGTGGGAGAAGGGTCGGTTTCTTTTTTGGGGTTTAAATAGGAAAGGGAAATTTTTTAAAAGAATCTGGGTTGAGTCAGGTGTTTTTGCTATTTTGACCCGTCATGACTCGTACAACGAGTCGTAGGAAGTATCCACGACTCGTTCCTTGGATCGTAAGTGACCCGATTGAAGAAAACTTACCCGGAGACCAATGATTAGATCCTATGACTCATACAACTGAGGTACGGTCCTTATGATGAATCGTAGGTTAGAGCTTGGAGTTGTTTTTCTCTGATCCTCTCCACGACTGTTGCTACGGCTCGTAGGGTCCCATCACGAGTCGTACTGAGATCCATAGCAGCTGATGTTTCAGCCTCCTATTTTTAATTTCCGTGCACATTGTGCACACATTAGTTCAATAACTTGGGTTGCCTCCCAAGAAACGCTTGATTTAACGTCGCGGCACGACGTAGGTAGCCTGATTACTCAGACTTCACCAAACTACCACTTGGGTTACCTCCCAAGAAGCGCCTGATTTAACATAGCAACATGACGGAAATCTCTTGACTACTCATAATTCATCAACTGGTTCGTACTCATCCTCTAGTGCTGAGATTACACTAAATTCCTTGGGTTGCTTCATTGTCTTGCAGATGTTGAAATTGACCTCTTCTTTGTTTAATCTAAACTTCAGCAGACCAGCTTCCATATCTACTAGAGCCCTCCCGGTTGCAAGGAATGATCACCCCAAAATGATGGGGACCTCATAATCAACCTCGCAATCCAAAATCACGAAGTCTGCTGGGAATATAAATTTGTCTACCTTGACAAGCACATCGACTAGGATGCCCACTGGCTTTTTAACCGTTCTGTCAGCCATTAGTAGCCGCATGTTGGTCGGTGTGGGGGCTCCCAATCCCAATTTCTTGAATACTACTAAGGGAATCAAATTAATGCTAGCTCCCAAATCACGAGTGCCCTTGCGAACTCGATATTTCCAATCATACATGGTATAGTGTAGGCACCTAGGTATTCCTTTTTCTGAGCTAGGACCCTTACAGCTATGGCACTACAGTGATGTACATTGTCAACAGGCTCATAGCTCACAGATCTCTTCTTAGTCACCAGGTCCTTCATAAACTTTGCATATCCTGACATCTGCTCTAATGCTTCGACCAATGGTATGTTCACAGATAGTTCCTTAAGCATTGAAAGGAATTTATGGAACTTACCATTCTCCGCCTTTTTCTTCATCCTTTGAGGGAATGGTGACGGTGGTCGTGGGATAGCTTTATGCACTTGGGTTGCCCCTTGATCTTTGTCAGGTTCCTTCTCACCTCTCGGGGCTTCTTGCAACTCACCATTCTCTATCTCAGCGCTAGTACCATCTCCCTCAATTATGCTCTCTTTTGTCTGCTCAACTTCAAATGGAAACGAGGGGTCAACTGTGGTTTTACCACTCCTAGTCATCACTGCCATACGATGTGCATCATTCTTTGGATTTTAGACAGTGTTGCTAGGTAGTGTACCCTTTTGTCTAGGGTTCATTGATGCTGACAGTTGCCTAAGTTGATGTTTGATCTGCTTGATGGTGGTAGCATGAGATTCCACTTTCTGACCCATATTTGATAAGTCACTTCAGATCTCCTTCAGCTGATCATCAGTGGACCATACCTTCTTCAACATCTCAGCCATCATGCTCTCCAACTTTGATTTCCTAGCCTCCCCTTCTCGTGCGTTGGGAGGCACATAGACTCCATCCTGATCAATGCGGTATCCATCATTTTGTCTCTAATCTCCTTCGTGCTCACGACATAGGATCTTGTCTCTGAACCCATTTCTGTTGTAGTTGTCTCTATACTGGTTCCGACCTTGATTTCCAGAACCTTGGGGACAATTGTCTTGTCCAGAAACTTGGACGTTGGTTCAGAAACCCGCCACTTGGATATCTAGGAAGTTTGCCTCTTCCTCAGAATCAGAGTGATCAACTCCTTGCTCCATTCCTTGAGTTCCCACTGCATTTACCTGTTTGGCTCCAGCTCCCATAATATGCTTTTTTAGCAAGTCCAATGATATGCGCTTATGAGCCAACTCCTGCTCGTGTTCTTCTTCTTTTCTTAATTGGTCTACAGTCAAACCAACAACATATGTGCCTTCCACTACATCAGCCTCCCTCGTATGCTAGGCCCTATTTGTCTTAGTCACCCTGTCAAGAATAGTGGAAGCTTACTCGTAGGAGTGACTCATCAATGCTCCTCCAGCCACCATGTCTGCTACAACTTTGGTGCTATTATTCAGAAAGTTGTAAAAAATTTTCAACAAACTGTCATCTAGGATTTTGTGGTTGGGGCACTTTGTCAACTTATTGTTGAATCTCAACCAAGTTTCATGAAGTGCCTCAATCTTAATTTGTTGAAAATTATAGATTTCATCCTTTAGTCGCAGAATCCTGGATGGGGGAAAGAATCTCTCCAAAAAGGCCTATTTGAGATCCCTCCAGTTGGTTATGGAGTCGTTGGGCAACTCCGATACAATCATAAAGTGGCTTTCCTTGTTAGAGGAAAAGGGAAGAGTCTGAGTCGTATGGCATCCTGGCTTACTCCGAGCAACCTGTACGCCTTGCATATTCCTACAAAGTTCATTAAGTGAAGGTTGGCGTCATCCGCTACGTGACCACTGAACACCCCTTTCATGTTTAAAATTGAATCATGGTGCTCGTAATGTCAAATTTGGCCTCAGTGGGCAATTGTTGTGGCACAATTGCTCCAGTCGATCCAACTTTATCGATATTTGGGTTCTCATCATCGAAGAACTGAGGGGAAAATCTATGAGCTCTGTTTCCCCTCCCATGTTGACTAACATTCACTACCTCTTCTCTGTCATCTTCCGCATGCTTTAGTGCAGCTTGTCGAGCTAGCTCGGCTTGCCTAGCTTCTTTAGCTATGCGGGCTTCTCTTTGCTCGTGGTTCTCCATTCTTTGCAGTTCTCTTTCAATTTCTAGATTTAGTGGGAAAAGGGGATCTCCTCTACTCCGAGTGCTTGGAATTCACCGGAGAACAACTTGTGTGTATCAAAAACACAAAAATAAATGCAATTAATGAAATAACTAAAAAAAATTCAAATACAAGCAAATAGCCTAGTCTTAGCCGCATTCCCCGGCAACGACGTCACTTTTTGATAACGCTAACCACACCTCTTATTGAAGTATGAAGCGGACATTGTCAATAAAGAAACCAACTAGAGGTTGGGGTCGATCCCACAGGGAATAAGGAAGAGCTAGATTACCTCCGGTAAGTGAACTTGTGAGGTAGTTCAAAATTTGGGGGTTCTGAAGAAAATCAATGATAAAAACAATTATCAAAAATTCGATGTTGAATTAATATTAAAGGTAAAGTAGGGTTTGTGTTCCCCATGGGTTCATAACTGCTTTGGGTATACACTCGTCATTTTCATCAATACTTATTTATAGAACTGATAACTTAGGTTCATTCAAACGATCGACCAGTCCCTATTGAATGACTATACTGATAACATTTTGGCTAAGTGTTGGATATTGGTATGACTTGTACCTCCATCTTACGATCCGTACTGAGCTCCCGTGGCTTGATTCCGAGACTTTGAAATATTTTTGAAGTTCATCACGACCGCGGTGGTACGACTCATACCTTTATTCCACAGTTCATACTTCTTTTCTGTAGCAGGAGTCAGCCTCTTATGCAAATCTTATGAATCTTTTCACGACTTCATCATCACGACTCGTACAAGCTTAGTAAGACTCGTACTGAGACTCGTATACTGCATCTCTTCAACATTAGCCTTCTGCAACTTTCCACGACCACCAGTATGAACTGTAGGACCTTCCTACGGCTCGTACTGTGGACTGAACTTTGAGCCTATTTTGCACACTTCAGGCTATCTTTTGCATTTTTTTGCTCCAACACCAATTTATCCTATAACCAAAGGAAAAGTGACTTATATCCATATAAATACACCTAAGTCCATGCTATTTTCTTAGATTTGAGCGTCAAAAGTGCTGTAAATCCACAGCACATCAAAGGCTATTTTCAGAATGTCACATTCTCTGACCCTAAACTGGTGGTATCTTGACCTGATGTCTATCTTGGAGAAACAACTAGCTCCATGAAGCTGATCGAACAATTCGTCAATCCTAGGTAGATGATACCTGTTGTTAACTATGACTTTGTTCAGTTGACGGTAGTCGATGCACATTCTTAGGGTACCATCTTTCTTTCACACGAATAGAACTGGAGCACCCCATAGAGAGACGCCGGGTCTGATGAAGCCCTTATCTAGAAGGTCTTTCAGATGTTCCTTCAACTCCTTAAGTTCAACTGGAGCCATTCTGTAAGGAGGAATAGAGATGGGTTGGGTGTCTAAAAGAAGGTCTATGCCAAAGTCTATCTCCCACTCGGGACAGGCTCCAGGAAGATCTTCGGGGAAAACATTAGGAAATTCGCTAACAATTGGAACTAACTAAATAGTCGGGGTCTCGGAGCTAGAATCCCTGACTTTAACTAAGTGATAGATGCAACCCTTTGAGATCATTTTCCTGGCCTTAAGGTAGGAAATAAACCGACCCTTAGGTTCAGAAACACTACCCTTCCTTTCTAAGACTGGCTCGTTTGAAATTGAAACTTGACGACTCTAGTTCTGACAACTCTAGTTCTATAGTCGACTGATGTATAACAGAAATCCAGCTAGTCTATGCCAAGGATGAGGTCGAAGTTGACCATGTCTAGCTCTACTAGATCAACTGAGGTGACTTTACTCAACACTATGACCAGATAATTTCTAAATACCCAACTAGCTCTAACTGACTCACCAATCGGAGTAGAAAGTGAGAATGGTTCTAAGAGGAATTTTGGACTAATATCAAATTCAATAGTAATGTAAGGAGACACGAAGGAAAGTGTGGCTCCTGGATCTAGCAAAGAATATACATTAATATGGAAAAGGCACAACGTACCAGTAACCACATCAGATGAATTCTCTTGATCCTGATTAGAAGACAAAGCATAAAAATAGTTTTAGTGCTGACCGCCTCTTGTACCAGAAGTAGTACCCTTCTAAGCTGGATGAATTACTAGGGTTGCTAAGGTAGTAGATTGAGTCATCCCCCGTGCCACTGACAGACAATCTCTTAATCTGTGACCCAGCTGGCCACAACCAAAATAACCCTCCTTACCTAAACGACACTTCCCAGGGTGATTCTTGCCACATTTAGGGTAGGCTAGAAATGAGCGGCTGCTGGAAATATGACTCTGGGGATGGGAGCCTGATGCTCCACCCTTTCGATTCTTGCGGGACCGAAAAGAAGGGGCACTGGCTGTTGAGGGTACTGGAGTTCTCTGTTGTGGCTGTTGTGGACGAATACCATTACCCGAGCTTTGTTGATCATACTCAAACTAGCCTGTTCTCACCCATTTTTTCTCCCAATCTCCTTCAACTTCTCTACCTTTATCAACTATGCATGAATGATGAGGCTAAAGAGGTCGATGTCCTTCATAAGCATCACAGTGCTACATTCCTTAAGCACCAAATCAGAAATTCCATTAATGACTTTGAGCATATGAGCCGTCGGCTCAGCGACCATTTCTAGAGTATATCTCGACAGCCGAGTGAACTCCAATGTATACTCTTCTATGGTCATATTATTCTGCCTAATGATCATGAATTCTGCCTCCTTAGCTTCGCTAAGCTCTCGAGGAAAGAATCGATCAAGGAATGCTGTAATAAACTCATCCCACTCTACCGGACCTGCTCCATTCGACCTCCCTTCCTTCCACTGCTTATACCAAATATGAGACACCCCTTTCAACTGATAGGTTGCCAATTCAACACTCTAGTAGTGGTGACACCCATGATTTGGGTGATTTTCTGGATTTCATCCAAAAACTCATGCGGGTCCTCTCCTACCTTAGACCCATGAAAAACTAAGGGATTCATTTGGGTGAAATCCCATATCTTAGCCGTAGTTGCAGACCCGTTGGTATTGACTAGCATCACTACCTACTGCTTGACCTGACTGGTCACTATCTGAGCCAGCATCTGAATCATCACCCCAAATTCCTGGGGGACACCTGGTCATCCTGAGGGGCTATGGGGCTAGCCGGTTAGCATTCCGATCCTTCTTCCATTTCCTCTTTTGGGAGGCATCGCTATCTGAAAAGAGTAGAGTATGAATTAGGAGGACATTTTTGAGGTTATCTCAATGCATGATAAAGATCATGAACAAATGGGAACTTCCTAATAACGTCTTGTAGCCTCCCCCTCATAAGCGTGGTACGCTTCACACCCATGAAAAGGACTCAACTTGACGCGACTTTTAGACATCCCAGGATACTCTAAACCTAGTGCTCTGATACCAAGTTTGTCACGACTCGAGTCTACACCCTGGATGCGACACGATACTCGGAGCCACAAGTGACCCTAAGCTAACCTATAGCTTAGCATCACACTAGTATACTGAATTAAACATAAGCGGAAGCTTGGTAGACATAATTAAATAAACTTTTTTGGAAAAAAAAAAGAAATGTTTGCTAAGATACTGAAAGTGATGCAATAGGTACAAAAACATACTGAACAATATTGTGTCTGAAAGCCATCTAAGAACTGAGGAGTTTTTGGGACAAACTCCCAACAAACTCTAAGATATGAAATCAAAGAAAAACTAAAATGGGAATAAGATCTCATCCTCAAAAGATAAGGACTCACAAATAGATACTACTGCTGCAATTGCTGAAAGGAAACTACTGACGATAATGAGACTGAGAACCTGCACCTGTATCATAATACAATACAACATGGAAAATATGCATCAGTGCTTTGAATGTACCGAGTATGTAAGATGTTGGCATAACAGTTGTAATATGCAATTGAACTAATACAACATGAAATGATCAACTATGAACTGATGAGTATTAAGATATAACTGTAACAACATAAATACAGACATTGACTGATGATCATAACCATATCTTGAGATCTGAATAACTGAACTAAGCTGAAAATTGAGATTGTACTAAGTTGATCTATACTAGTAAGTGGGAGAGTCTATAAATGACATACAACCACGTGATATAGACTTGGAGTCCGATGTATACACCCCATCGAAGAAATCCCATTGTACCTTGTCAGGGTATAGTGGCTAAACTAGATGATCACTGCCTGAGGCCCGTTTGGGCTAATTTCCTATGGTGGAATCGTAGTTCTGAAACCTGGGAATGCTGAACCTCGACCCACTCGGTGCTACTGGAAATCCTAATTTTGACTGCTAGGCTGATAGCTCGAATCTGATGTCCTAAGACTTAAGTCGGGAATACTTATCTGGAACTACCTTGAGAGTCTAAAGGACCTGATAACTTAAAGCTAAGTGTTCCAAGACCTTCCAGAGCTACTTTATCTGAAAGAGTCGTAACCATCTAAAGAAAAACCTGATGAATGATAGTTGAGACTATGGAGTTTTACTAAACTCCTCAAGAGACTGAATATAGTCAAACTGATCATCTGATATTTCTGTAAGACCTTGAGAATGCTAAGTACTGACTAAGACTGAGCAATCAATAATCCAACTTTTGATCACATAACTGTACTATCATAGTCATTAAAAGGGAACTATCAGAATCAAGCAACACTCGTATCTGGACAATTATACAAAACTCATTCGAATCATATTTAAGATTAGGGCTAAACACCTATTTCATGGAAAGAGATATAAACATGAATTATATCTAGTAATAACCTTCAAGAATCACCAGAATTATAATAAAAAGGATGATTTGTAATCTAACTGAAAAACAAAAACAAGAATTGATAGGTGTCACGACCCGAACGGAGGCCCAGATCGTAGACACGGGACAAGGGACCCCGAAAGACTCCAAGTCGACCCATGACATAAGCATACATCTAACTCATTCAGTAAACTAAATAAATCATCAATATAACTCAGCGGAAGTCTAACTCAACATAACATCAGAATAAGCATCCGAAGCTAACACATACATAAGTCAGAAAAGCCTCTAATCTGGACGAGTTGATGGGACTAGACCCCAACTAACTCAACAATACTGAAGTTGAAAATACATAAGGAAAATTGAAAGTCTATCCCTCGAAAGATTAGGACTCACCAACAAAGCAGGTGCTAACTCTGACAACCGACTACGGGCGGGGCTGAGGCTGGGAGCTGGGTCCTGTATCATGAAATGATATAGTATAGAAAGTATACGATCAGTACATAGAATGAACCGAGTATGAAAGGTAAGTAAAACCACTTAAGTAAAGTAAATCATTTAAAATACTTCATAACATATCATAAGCTTTCAAGTCTGTGAGTAAGGACTACATGTATTCATTTTGAAATCATAATCTTTTCATAATATGACCATGCATAGCTTCATAATATCATAACTGACTCGAATGTCTCAAAGCTGAAATGTGACATTTATAAAAAAGCTGAACAATGAGTCAAACCTTTCTTTTAATACATACATATTTAAAATAATAACCATGAGTAATGAATATGCAAATTTGAATCATATAGACAATGGGAGACTCGTCACTTAACCGACATACCATGATAGAGCATGGTCCCGACTTTCACACTCAAGTGGGCAGAGTCGTCCAAAATCTTGCCAAAGCTAAGGACGCTACCATGATATCGATATCAAGCTCATGGGCCATTAGGGTTGGGGATAGCTCACAAGGGATGTCCCAATAACATAATAGTATCAACCTACATTGGCGCGTACTTCTGGGGCATAGGGTGATCGACCTTTAGCCCGCTCGGTGCTAGACTCTTCTCCCAAAATACGCAATTCTCTACATCGTATATAACAAAGCTCAACATCATCTATTGATGAAGCTCAATAACGGAATCATGCATAAACTCAACATCGTATGAAATGAAGCTCAACATTGTCATTTGACAAAGCTCAGTAATGAAATCATGCATAGAACCGACATCGTATGAAAACGAAGCTCAATAATACATACATCTCAATTATGAATTCATGCATATGAGAAGCTTTATTTCGAA
>JACEIK010002667.1:116834-150258 GCA_018107945.1 Datura stramonium
CAAGGTTTTTAAAACATTCATAAGGCAATCGTAATCATAATCATAAGAGGAAAGTTTTATTGAACATAACATGAGACAATATACATAATCATAAACATGCATAAATCAGGAAGAACAGTGGGAGATTCTCTTAACCGACATACCTCATATGAGCACACATGAAGCGCGACTTGTAACCCTAGTCGGGAGGGTGTTCGTACCTTGCCAAGGGTAGAACCATGAAAGTGTGATGTCACCATGAAAAGGGTCATTTGGTCCGAGGACAGTCCCATAGGAGGTCCCAACATACCTACGGTGGCACGTAGTTTATGATCCGAGGCAGAACCTAGGCCTCGAACCTACTCGGTGTTCGATACTACTCCCAAAACATATATATATAGTGCTCATAATAATACTTATATGAATTCATGGGCCAGTTAAATCGTGATAATCATAAACACGCTTGTACATACTTGAACTAGCCATGACATAAGGCTCGTGAGTCGGCCAAAAAAATAATTCATGATTTCATAAGGTTCATACATACTTGTAGATCATGCATATAGCTTGAATTTCATACAATCATAATGGGTAACATAATAAATTCATAATTTAAATTATAATTCATGCTGGGCTTATAGATATCATCAATGGGTAAGTAGATCATAAATCAATTCATCATGGGGCATGTATAATTAGGCTTAAATACATAGAACTTCCAACTCAACAATATTATAATTAATTTAAATCACAAAAACTAATCAAACCCATAGATTATAATAAGATTTTAAAATCAAAAAACCCAGAATCAAATCATTAGAGTTTAAGTAAATCAAATTCAAAACCCCATGAGTTTTTGTTGAAATCTTTGTAAAAATCATAGAGGAGGGGCATGGGTGTGGAAGAAATCACCCATTGATAGCCTTACATACCTGGGAATATCTAATTCTTAACTTCCCTTGATTACCCAAGAATGAGATTAGAAGAATTGAAGAGAAGAGCCTAGAATCTCCTTTGATTATCTCTCACTATTCTTACACGCATGAATGAAGAGAAAATTGAACTTAACCCCTTTAAATTCCCCTATTCATAACCCAAAACGCCGTAGTTTAGGCCTTAGGATCTTAGGAAATTATGAAAAGACCCTTACTATTTCGCAGAAAATAATTTCCATGTGACCCTAACGGGTGACCTGACGACTCGTTACACGCCCAAATGATTCGTCCCCTTTCCCGTTAGGTACACTATCTTAACTGATCACTGGGGGTCCTAACGGATGACACAACGACTCGTTACCCGTGGCCACCACTCGTCAAGTGCACTGCCTTCCTTATGCCAATTATTTAAATTTCACCCAACGACTCATACCACGACTCGTTGCCTGACATGACAAGTCATGGTCTCCTTCTGTTAAGTCCACTGCCTTGCCTTTTCTATTTTTCTTATACCTCCTCCCAACGGATGACCTAACCACTCGTAGTGTCTGACCATGAGTCGTTCCCAAGCCCATGGGGACTCCTTTTTCCTTAATATTTTCCCCATTCTCCCAGGACTCCCCACGAGTGACTTGACGACTCATGAGCTCTCCTCACGAGTCGTCCAACGAATCGTCCTGTGTCTGCAACCCAGATTTTTTAGATTTTTCCCATTTCAAATTTCGGGTCCGATCTTTGAATTCTCATGGTATAATAATATCTCCCCCTTGGGAACATTCGTCCCCGAATTTTAGAAACACACAGAAAACTCATAAACAAGAAATCATCATATGCAAATACTGATTATTAAAACCGAAAACTGACGGAATGACTACCTCTGAAAAGAACCACATAGCCAAACTGAATTCAGACATCACATACATCTATCATGACATAAACCAGACTTGCGCACATGAACTGAACATGGAAACTGATTAGAGAATTAGGGAAAAAACTGATACCTCAAACTAAAATTGAGCTGGTAGAGAACAGGTGAGNGGTGAGGGTATTTAGCCATCATAGCCACTTCGGTTTCCCAGGTGGGTCCCTCAACATGTTGGTTTCTCCATAACACCTTCACCGAAGCTACTTCTTTGTTCCTCAGCCTCCGAACCTGAAGATCCAACATTACAACCAGAATTTCCTCATAACTGAGGCTATCTCTCACATCAACACTTTCTACCGGGAAAACCAAGGCTGGATCACCCTAGCACTTTTTCAAGAGCGACACATGAAAGACGGGATGAAATGAAGATAACTCTGATGGAAAGTCCAACTCATACACTACCTTACCAATTCTTCTCATAACCTAGTAGGGACCAACATAGCGGGGACTAAGTTTTCCTTTCTTTCTGAAACGCATGACTCCCTTCATGTGAGACACCTTCAAAAATACCCAATCGTCTACCTCGAACTCCAACTCTCTCCTCCTCACATCAGTATATGACTTTTGACGACTCTGAGCAGTTTTCAGCCTGTCCCTTATCAACTGAACCTTCACCATAGCCTCGTGAACCAAGTCTAACCCTATCATAGCTGCCTCACCAACCTCAAACCATCCGATGGAAGATCTACACCTCCGCCCATAGAGAGCCTCGAATGGTGCCATTTGGATACTAGAGTGATAGCTGTTATTATAAGCAAACTCAATCAAGGGCAAATGATCATCCCATCTACCTTTGAAATCCATCTCACATGCTTTCTACATGTCCTCGAGAGTCTGGATTGTTCATTCGGCTTGGCCATCCGTTTGTAGATGAAAGGCTGTGCTGAGCTTAACTTGAGTCCCAAGCCCTTTTGAAAAGACCTCCAAAACTGAGAGGTAAACTGAGTACCTCGGTCTGAAATAATAGAAAAGGGTACTCCATAAAGTCGAATCAACTCCCAAATATACAATTTGGCATAATCATCTGCTGAATCTGTGGTTTTGACCAGTAAGAAGTGTGTAGCCTTGGTTAACCTGTCGACCACCACCCAAATGGAATCATTGTGTCAGGGAGTACGAGGTAGTCTTGTAATGAAATCCATATTAATCTCTTCCCACTTCCAAGTAGGAATGCTAATATCCTGAAGTACGCCTCCCGGCCTTTGATGTTCGACCTTCACTTGCTAACAGTTCGGCCACTTGGCTACAAATTCTGCAATGTCCTTCTCCATGTCATTCCACCAATATATTTCCTGCAAGTCATGATACATCTTGGTGGCACCCGGATGGATAGAATACCTAGACCCATGTGTCTCATGCAATATCCGATACCGCAAATTGTCGACATCTTGAACACATAGATGACCCTAGTACCGTAGCACCCCATCTCCCCCTTGGGAGAAGACCTCCACCTTTTGACTCTGAACGGCTTCCTTCAGCTTTACCTAAAATTGGATCCTCATCTTGTCTGACTTTCAGGTCCGTCACCAAGGACGATTCTGATCCATTTTTCACAATAACGCTGCCATCGGTCGAGTCGACCAATCTAACTCCCAACCTCGCAAGTTGATGGATATATTTTACCAACTCCTACTTTCCCTCATCCACGTGGGACACACTCTCCATAGAGAGCCTACTAAGTGCGTCTGCCACCACATTAGCCTTACCTAGGTGGTTAAGGACACTCATGTCATAGTCCTTTAGTAGCTCCAACCACCTCCTTTGCCAAAGATTGAGATATTTCTACATGAACACATACTGCAAGCTCTTTTGGTCCATGAATACATCTACGTGGAACCCATACAAGTAATGCCGCCATATCTTCAATGCAAACACCACTGCGGCCAACTCAAGATCATGGGTCGGGTAATTCTTCTCATGAATTTTCAACTGTCTCGAGGCATACGCTATCACTTTCCCATGTTGCATCAACATGCACCCAAGTCCGATTCTGGAAGTATCACAATATACTACAAAACCATCGGTACCCTCAGGTAGGGTCAACACTAGTGCTGAAGTGTGTTGAGTCTTCAACTCTTGGAAGCTTCTCTCACAAGCCTCCGACCATTAGAACTTTACTTTTTCTAGGTCAACTTGGTCAATGGTGTCGCAATTGAGGAGAAACCCTCTACGAATATCTGGTAGTAGCCTTCTAGGCCCAAGAAGCTCCGAATTTTTGAAGGATTCACCGGTCTGGGCCAATTCTTGCCTCGATTTTCTGAAAATCCACCCTTATGCCCTCACTCGATACCACATGGCCCAAGAATGCCATGCACTCCAGCCAAACTTCACACTTGCTGAACTTAGCATACAACTGACGATCCTTGAGGGTTTGAAGCACTACTCTCAAGTGAGCGGCATGCTCCTCCTCGCTCCGAGAGTACATAAGGATATCATCGATGAACACGATCACGAACATGTATAGATATTTCTTGAATTTCCTGTTCATCAAGTCCATGAAAGCTACAGGGGAATTAGTTAGTCCAAAAGGCATAACAACAAATTCATAGTGACCATACCGAGTCCTGAAAGCAGTTTTCGGGATGTCACTCTCTCGAACCCTGAGCTGATGATACTCGAACCTGAGATCTATCTTGGAGAAGCATCTAGCACCCTGAAGCTGGTCAAACAAGTCATCGATCCTAGGTAAGGGATACCTACTATTGACGGTGACCTTGTTCAATTGCCGATAATCAATACACATGCGAAGGGAACCATCCTTCTTCCGACAAATAACATTGATGCACCCCATGGAGATTTGCTTGGTCTAATAAAGCCCTTATCTAGAAAGTGCTTCAACTGATCCTTCAACTCCTTTAGCTAGGCTAGAGCCATTCTGTAGGGAGGAATAGAGATGGGTTGCGAATCGGGTAAGAGATCAATGCCGAAATCAATTTCCCTCTCCAGAGGAACACCTGGCAAATCATTGAGAAAAACCTCCAGATACTCACACACCATCAGAATTGACTGGATAGTCGGGTCTCAGACTCAACATCCTTAACCCTAACTAGGTGATACATGCAGCCCTTAGAAATCATTTTCCTGGCCTTAAGATATGATATAAACTGACTGGCTGGTATAGCTGACCTACCCTTCCACTCTAAGACCGGCCACCCGAAAATCTGAACTCTACTGACTGGGTTCTGCAATTAAGCGAAGCATAACATGCAAACAACCAATCCATGCCCAAATGAGGTAAAAGTCAGTCAAAGCTAACTCTACTAAGTCTGCGGAGGTAACCTTATGCAACACTATGATGGGGCAACCTCTATACACCCGCCTAGCTACAACCGTATCACCGACTGGAGTAGATACTAAGAACGGTTCTGACAGGATTTCAGGGCTAATCCCAAAAATACTACCAATATAGGGAGTCACAAAAGACAAGGTGGCTCCTGGATCTAACAAGGAATAAGCATTAATATGGAAGACTTGCAACATACTAGTGACCACATCTGGGGAAGCCTCCTGCTCCTGGCGGGGTACTAGAGCATAAAACCTGTTTTGGTGCTGACCACCGGTTGAACTAGTAGAGGCACCCTGCTGAGAGGGACGTGCTGCTGGAGCAGCAGAACTGGCTGCTATCACACGGGTCCCACCGACCCCTGATCTGGCTGAGGGGCAATCCCTAAGTCTATGTGCGAGTTGGCCACACCCGAAACACACATCTGAGCCAACTAGGCACCTCTCGGGATGATTCTTGCCGCACTTCGCACAGGCTAGAAAAGTGTGTTCATCCTACATGCTACCCTGATCCCTCGAGCCTGAAGCCCTGCTCCTCTGATCTCCTCTAAACCTATATGGCATGCTGACCGATGATGGAGCTGGAGCGGTAGACCTATGTTGGGACTGCTGATGTTGTCCACCCCCTGACCTGGCCTGAGAAACCCCATAGTTGTCGGTCCTGGCCCTCTTGGCCTCCCTATGCCTCTGGTAGACCGACTCCATCTGTTGTGCATGCAATACAATACGAGAAAAGTCAATATCCCAATTGAGCATGGCGATCCTGCAATCCTTGTCCAAGTAGTCTGCCACCCCATGCACAAAATGACTCACCCGAGCCCTCTGATCCGCCACCAACTATGGAGCATACTTGGATAATCAGGTGAACTCCAATGCATACTCCTGGACAGACATATTACCTTGCTTCAAATTAACGAACTCGGACGCCTTGAGCTCCCTCATCTCTCGAGGGAAGAACCGATCCAAAAATGTCGCATGGAATTTTTCCTAACCTATCGGGCCTGCACCCACTTCCCTGGCATCTCTCCATTGTTTATACCAAATATGAGCCACTCCCTTGAGCTTATAGGAGGTCAAGTCAATACACTATCCATTGTTCACCCCCATAACCTAGGTGATCTTCAGAATCTCCTCAATGAAATCGTGGGGATCCTCGTCCACCCTCGACCCCGTGAACTCAAGAGGGTTCATTCTCAAGAAATCCCTCACCCTAGATGCCGCCGCATTCCCATTCTGAAGGTAGTGCGCCACTGTCTGATTTTGAACCTGGGCATTCATGGCCTATGCCAACATCTGAATTGCTTCCCTAAACCCGGTGTAGGCAGCTGGCTCTGGTGTGTGCTCCTCGCGAATGAGTGGGGCTGGCTGATGCTCCTCACCATTGGCACCCTCATGATCATTAATGTTACCATTTCTTCTGGAGTTCACTCTGCGTGGAGGCATGATTCTGCAAACACGAATAGGATGAATTAGAAGGGTAGAGGACTTTCATTGCACGACATAAATAATGAAAAAAGGAAACATTTCCTAAATGTCTAGTAACCTCTTCGTCATAAGTGTAGCGTGCTTCACACCCATGAAAAAGACTCTACTTAATGCGGCTTTCAGACTCCCTAGGACACTTCAAACCTATGGCTCCGATACCAAGTTTGTCACAATCCGAACGTACACCCGGATCGTAGACACGGGACAAGGAGCCCCGGGAGACCCCAAGTCAACCCATGACATGAGCGTACATCTAATTCAATCACATAAGCAGAAGACTTAACATATAAGAATGTAAACATTACATAAATACGGAGAAAGGACAATACATAATCCATACATGACGGTTGAATACAACTAGTAGTCTGAAAAGCCTCTAATCATGAAAGACGGGTTGATGGGACAACTCCCCAGTTAACCCAATATTTCTGAAACTGATAGGAAAGCATAGAGTCTAAGCATATGGACCTCGAAACATGAGGACTCACCAAGTATGCTGATAGCAATCTCTAAAACACTACTGAGGAGGGTGAGCCTGAGAGCCGGGTATTGTATCATGAAACGATACAGCATAGAAAGTATGCGGTTAGTACGTGGAATGTACTGAGCATGCAAGGGAAGTAAATAGACATTTAAAACATATAAAAACTCATAAATGATCATACGAGTAGGACTTCATGCTCATATCATAAACATCATATTATAACGTAAAGCTCAAGGTTTTCAAAATATTCGTAAGGAAATCGTAATAATAATCATAAGAGGAAAGTTTTATTGAACATAACTTAAGCCAATATACATAATCATAAACATGCATAACTCATGAGGAACAGTGGGAGATTCTCTTAACCAACATACCCCATATGAGCACACATGAAGCCCGACTTGTAACCCTAGTCGGGAGGGTGTTCGTACCTTGCCAAGGGTAGAACCATGAAAGTGTGATGTCACCATGAAAAGGGTCATTTGTTCTAGGGATAGTCCCATAGGAGGTCCCAACATACCTATGGTGGCACGTAGTTTATGAGATTCGAGGTAGAACCTAGGCCCCGAACTTATTCGGTGTTCGATACTACTCCCAAAACATATATATAGTGCTCATAGTAATACTTATATGAATTCATGGGCCAGTTAAATCGTGATAATCATAAAAATGCTTGTACATACTTGAACTAGCCATGACATAAGGCCCGTGAGTCGGCCAAAAACATAATTCATGATTCATAAGGTTCATACGTACTTGTAGATCATGCATATAGCTTGAATTTCATAAAATCATAATGGGTAACACAATAAATTCATAATTTAAATTATAATTCATGTTGGGCTTATAGATATCATCAATGGGTAGGTAGATCATAAATCAATTCATCATGGGGCATGCATAATCAGGCTTAAGTACATAGAACTTACAACTCAACAATATTATAATTAATTTAAATAACAAAAGCTAATCAAACCCATAGATTATAATAAGATTTTAAAATCACAAAATCCAGAATCAAATCATTAGAGTTTAAGTAAATCAAATTCAAAACCCCATGAGTTTTTATTGAAATCTTTGTAAAAATCATAGAGGAGGGGAATGGGTGTGGAAGAAATCACCCATTGATAGCCTAACATGCCTGGGAATATCTGATTCTTAACTTCCCTTGATTACCCAAGAATGAGATTGGAAGAATTAAAGAGAAGAGCCTAGAATCTCCTTTAATTATCTCTGACTATTCTTGCATGCATGAATGAAGAGAAAACTGAACCTAACCCCTTTAAATTCCTCTATTCATAACCCAAAACGTAGTAATTTAAGCCTTAGGATCTTAGAAAATTATGAAAAGACCCTTACTATTTGCAGAAAATAATTGTTAGGTGACCCTAACGGGTGACCTGACGACTCGTTACATGCCCAAATGATCCGTCCCATTGCCCGTCAGGTACACTGTCTTAACTGATCACTGGGGGTCCTAACGGATGATACAACAACTCGTTACGGGTGGCCACGGGTCGTGGGCACCACTCGTCAAGTGCACTGCCTTCCTTATGCCAATTATTTAAATTTCACCCAACGACTCGTTGCCTGACATGACAAGTCGTGGTCTCCTTATGTTAAGTCCACTGCCTTGCCTTTTCTATTTTTCTTATACCTCCTCTACACGGATGACCTAATGACTCGTGGTGTCTGACCACGAGTGGTTCCCAAGACCATGGGGACTCCTTTTTCCTTAATCTTTTCCCCATTCTCCCAAGCCTCCCCACGAGTTGCCTAACGACTCATGGGCTCTCCTCACGAGTTGTCCAATGACTCGTCCTGTGCCTGCAACCCAGATTTTTAGTTTTTTTCCCGTTTCAACTTCCGGGTCCGATCTTTGAATTCTCGAGGTATAACACCTTTTTATGAAGTAAGGACAACACACAACAAGGACACACAAGATCAAGAGAGAAGAGAAATGCACTCACTCTTACAAAGAATTTCACAAGATAAGTCATAGCTTTCATATGCTTGCCCATTTACTCAAGTGTCTTTCTTTTTGGATATCCAGGTTGAGATCACATAAGGAGTTTTATAAGCTTGTAATGAAGGTTAAAGGGCTGCTAGGGTGCA
Organism: Datura stramonium; assembly: GCA_018107945.1. Lineage (NCBI taxonomy): Eukaryota > Viridiplantae > Streptophyta > Magnoliopsida > Solanales > Solanaceae > Datura > Datura stramonium. Next base: position 126,040 of record JACEIK010002667.1, read on the forward strand.
ATTTAGGCTTTTAGTGACTCACTTACCATCCTTGACCACTTCATCACTTTTCCACAACCTTTTCACCTTTTTGATCCCTTCTTTTCGTTTCATCTTTGTTTTGGCATTTTTCACACCCCAAAGTATTTTTGTGAGCTCAACTTCATTTTTCTTTTTCTCTTTTTCTATCTTTTCTTTTTCTTCTTTTTATCTCATTGCTCCATTACACCTTGGGATATGCTCATACAACATCTTTTGTCCTATTTCTTTCTTTCGCTTATTATTACCCCCAACTTACAATTTTTTGATAATTTTTCATTTCTTTTCAAGTGTCATGGAAGATGGGTTCAAAAGAGGGTCAACTACAAAATTGTCTTTGGCTTTTATTGCGGTTGATCAAAAGAAAGGTCAAAAGGCTCAAAAAGAGAGACTAGGTATTCATGCATCATTCGGTAGGTCTCTTTAGGCATAAGTGACTTGTGAAGCACAAATAAGGTCTAAGTTCATCGCTACAACCCATAGTCAATCCTAGATTTAGGCACAAGTAGAAAGGCAAGTTCTATAGTATGAACAAATCAAATAAACAAGAAATTTTCCTCTCCACACATTGGCATGTGGATATAAAAATAACTAACACATCACTCTCAACTAGGAATATATTGCCAGCAAGTCATGTCACAAATGGAGATATACAACTCAATGTCAAACAACTATGGCAAAAAATTTGAGGGGGGCACTATTTTCAAAAATTAGCTCAAGTATGCAAATAGATAAATTGACATCACCACCTAAGTCAAAAATAATTTACCTACCCTAAGACAACTCAACAAAGTAGACTGGTATTCTTAAGAATGTCTCCTAGCAATCCATTATCCGGCACATGTACTACGGCAATTAACTACTTTTAGTATCAGATTCAACATAAAGTAAGCCTCCTAGGAAAGTACCATGGCTAAGAAAACCAAGGAGGCCTCTACACTATAATATCAAAAAGAAGTTAATCTAAGAAAGAAAAAGAATAAGTTATACTAAGAAAGTTGTAAACATGGACTACAGCATGTTGCTATCCCACACATTCACAAGCTCAACCAAAACACATATATGCCAAATGATATCCACCCCCACCCTCAGATGATGCAGTGCCCTCAATGCACAAACAATCACAAAATACAAGAACCATTATTGTAACAACTTCCTGCAATCCTGCTACAAGAAAGGCAATGGACGGTTGGATGGTTGAATCGTCTCTATAAAGGACAGTCCGTCCATCTACCCGTCTGAGGTTGAGATTTTGGGTCTTCTATTTTGATTGATTTTATTCACCATCTTGAGTACTCCTACATCAGACAACACTCATTAGTCCAAAGTGTTGGGTGCCTCCCAAGAAGTGTCTAGTTTGATGTCGCGGCGCAACGAGAATGAAGTGATCTTGCTATTCTGAAGTTGGAAAATCTCCCAAGTGGAATTTCTCTACAATCCTCTCCTCATCCGTGATGCCCAAGTAATGCTTAACCCACTGGCTATTCACTTCGAAGGTTTAGGTCCTATCTTTTGTTTCCAATTTGATAGTCCCATAGGGAGTAACACTCACCACCTTAAATGGCCTAGACTATCTTATTTTCAGCTTTCTAGGGAACAGTTTGAGTCTGGAGTTGAACAATAACACTTGATCCCTAGGGTGAAACTCACGGTGTTGAATCTTCTTATCATGCAAGTATTTCATATTTTCCTTGTAGAGTGATGCATTTCCAAAGTAGAAGAACTGGAACTCATCCAATTCATTTAGTTGGCTCATTCTACTTTGCAGCATCATTCCATTCCATGTTCAACTTTTTCAATGCCCATAGTGCTTTGTGCTCCAATTCAACCGGCAAATGGCAAGCTTTGCCAAATGCCAACAGATAAGGAGAAGTTCCAATTGGTGTCTTGTATGCAATTTTGTAGGCCCATAGTGCATCATCCATCTTTCTAGACCAGTCGGTCAGATTTGCATTAATAATCTCAGCTAGGATGTTCTTGATTTCTTGATTTGATACCTCCACCTGGACACTTATTTGTGGATGATATGGGGTTGCCACTTTGTGCTTCACTCCATATTTTAAAAGCAAGTTCTCAAAGGATTTGTTTCAAAAATGAGATCCTCCATCACTTATTATGCATCAAGGAGTGCCAAACTGAGTGAAGATGTTTTTCTTAAGAAAAGTTGTCACACTCTTCGCCTCATTGTTAGAAAACACTATGGCCTCAACCTACTTGGACACATAATCCACTGCCACCAAAATATATTTCATCCCATAAGAACTCACAAAGGGGCCCATGAAATCAATTCCCCAAATATTGAATAACTCCACTTCCAGCATGAAATTTTGGGGCATATCTTGTCTCCTTGATATAGATTGTTGTCGCTGACATTGATCACAAGCCCGAGCCAACATATTAGCATCATGATACATGATGGGCCAATAGTAGCCGCACTCCAAGATCTTTGCAGCTAAATAATTTCCCCCATGATGTCCTCCCACTAGGGATTCATGACAGGCCTTCAAAATATTCATCATTTCACCTTTACACACATCTCCTAATGATGTTGTCCACACACATGTGGAATAAGTATGGCTCCTCCTAGAAATAGTGTTTCACTTCATTGAGAAACTTCTTTATTTGATATGGTTTGAGACCCTCTGGCATCACTGTGATCACAAAATAATTAGCATAACCCGTATACCATGATGCTGGGCTAGATGTGACCATTAAAAAGTTTATCAGGGAAAGCACTATTAATCTCCAACACCCCAATAGTCCTTTGAACTTCTTCAAGTCATGAAAGAATATCAGTCGCCTGATTTATAGTTCCCTTACGGTCCTTCACCTCAAAATCAAATTCTTATAGTAAAAGCACCCACCGAATCAGCCGAGGTTTTGCATCTTCTTTGTCATCAAGTACCACAAAGCAGCATGGTTGGTATAAACTGTCACCTTTGATCCAAGCAAATATGACCTAGACTTTTTAAAGGCATAAACAATGTCAAGTAGTTCTTGTTATGTGATAGTGTAGTTCATTTGGGCTGTATCCAGAGTCTTGCTGGGTAGGAGATGGGATGCATTACTTTGTCATGTCGTTGTCCTAGTATTGCACCAATGGTCATGCAACTAGCATCACACATGAGTTCAAAAGGTAATGACCAATTGGAAGTAGTAATGATAGGCATGTGCTCAATCGCTTGTTTAGTTCTTCAAGTAGTAGCCTCCTTGTGAGCAACACTTTCAAATACTTGGCAAATCCTGGCATCTCCTTGATGGCTTTTATAACTGGATTGTTCGAGGATACTTGTTTCAATAACTCAAAATACTTGGATGTTCCTTCATCATTGTGCTTCCTTTTAAGTCGTTGATGAAATAGAGGCTTAGGAATGGGATTCTTGAGTGAGGGGAGTAGGTCCTTCACCTTAATCTCTTTCTCTACTTTTTCATCTGATACTTCTTCCTGAATTTCCCTTGGGGCTACAACCACGTTTGGACATTGTTTTTCATCTTCATGTATGTCTTCCTCTATAATAATGTGGGTTCTGAGTGCAACACCTTCCCACTTCTTGTGATAGCCGAACAAGAAGTGAAGGGATCCTCTTCATGCCTCTCGAAGGCCTCATCAAAATAAATTATAGGTGTATCATCATAGCCTCGAGTCTATATTTTATAGAAATCAAAACTTTGAAGTGACTCTAACTGCGCATTCACCACCTCAGTCATATTTCTGAGAGTAGCTTCCTCCTCCTCTTGGTTCTACAATATTTGGATAAGCCTACTCTCTAATCTAGACCTCTTAGAGTCAAAAGTAGGGTCAAAAATCCACCCTTGTATTGAACCACAATGCTCGCTTTAGCTATTTTGTCTCCAAGCTCTTATGAATAGGACTCCCAATAATCCTGCGAACTGGGAGATTAAAATATGGATCTTATTCATATTCATATGGAGTCCTCTCTTTATCAAATGTTGGCCACTCATAGGCTATTTCCTCATCATACATGAGATCACCTCCTTGGTAAGAATAGTACTGATGTGAAGGGGAATATCCTCCATAATACTCTTGATGCTCATAAGCGTCATCCTATGACGTTCCAAGAATACTCATGATCTATCCTTTTGAATTTAGAATGATGATAATCACCTATTATACAAAATTAAGCTAAAGAAAGGAAAAAGACTATATCTAAGCAAGAAAACCAGACTGTTAGGGCTCGATAGGGCTTATGTCGTAGTCCCCGACAATGGCTCCATAATATTTGACGTCATTCAAATTCATTCTCAATATCGGTCAGTGTAATCGATCATAGCAAATATAGAACTCAATAAGGAGTTGGGGTCGAATCCCACAGAGACTACTCATAGCCCATACTATCTAGTACTAAATAGTATATTATTGTAAGATTAGAGACTATTCGGATTGAGAATAACAAAAATTAACTAACAGTGCATATTGTAATAAGCTACAATTGTAAGTAATTAAAGATAATTCTAGGGAAGTGACCTGAATTCTGGATCGACCCCCCTAAATCACCCAATGTGAAAGAATTGAGAGTGGGCTAAGGCTGAACATGTAAGAAATTTACTTAGGCAACCCATAGGTATCTTTCAATAGCACTATAGGTGGCAATCTATTTCTATTTTGTCAAAACTCCCTTCTACCCAATCATTTGTTGCCAATTTGGAATTCAACCTATGTCTAGGAGAACTCATTAATCAAGGGTTATTCCTTGAGTCATTGTTAATTGATACTAACCCTACCTAAATTTACTCTTTCAATCCTCATAAAAGCAATTCGGAAGAATTGGATAACCCTCATCACTAATCACACACTTTAAAGAAAAAATCATTCAAATGTTCATAAGCCTGCATTCAATTTTAATAAATTTGAGATTATTAGGGTTCACAATTCTAGATCTGGGTTTAGTTACCCATAGCAAGAAGAAGAAGAAGAAGAAGAAGAAGAAGAAGAAGAAGAAGAAGAAGAAGAAGAAGAAGAAGAAGAAGAAGAAGAAGAAGAAGAAGACATTCTTACCAAGAGAAGTTGAAATTTTCAAATAGATGAAAGGAATTCTTCAAATCACAATCTAGATCTATAATTACTTTGGAACTAGGGCTACTCTAGCTAAACTCTACTCTCTATACTAAGCATGAACTGAATAATGAAAAAGATCTTTAAAAATTACAAGAAAAATATATTTATACTATGTCCTAAAAAGACCATTTAATTCAAATATTGAAGTGTCAGGTGTGCAGGGATGGACCATGCTTTGAACCGTCTTTTACTTTTCTGCTTCTGCCCCTTGGCTTGTCGTCCTTTGAAAGATGGACCGTTCTTTGGAAAGATGGTCAGTACATTGCTCCGTATTTTAGAAATCTCACTCTACCAAGCTTGGGTTAAATCTTCAATTGACGGACTGTCCTTTTGGAAGATGGTATGTCCTTCCAACCATACTTTACAGACCCAGTTTGATGGGTTTCTAGAATCTGCAGCTGGGAAGGAATGGATTAAGGTACAGACTGTCTTTTAGATAGAAGATTCATATATTGCCTCGTATTTTGAGTAATTTTCTGGCCTAAACTCCTTTTTTCTTTCAGTTGCTTGGGTTCCTAAAATATAGTGCAAACAGGTTAGTTTCTACTTAATTTAAATTCAAAAGACATACAAAATTCTATAAAAATAAGTAAAGATGTGTCGCTAATTTCTGACATATCACCTACTCACGTGCATTATCTGTAATTAACTCTAGTAAGATTTTATCCTAGTTTTTTTGATAACCGTGACTTAAAAGAAATTCCTTTATTCTAATTGAAATTTAGTTTGATCCAAAAATTCCTGAAGCACTTTAATTATAAATAAATAACTAAATAGGCAATGAAAAGGATTCTAGGAGTGAAAAAGAAAAAAGTTGGGGATGAAATCCTAAAGAAGATGAGTGGGGGTGAAAGTGTTTAAAAAATATATATTATATATGTTAATAATAGGAACTTGAAAAAATGACAGAGAGAGAGAGAGAAATTTCATGAAAAGTGTCACCTCTCCTTGCTATTACATATAAATATATTCTTAAAAATATGGGAGAATAAAGAAATTGTATTAATGGATGAGAAGAAGAAAAGGGAATGGCTAGTTTAAAGCCATGCTTAGGAAAATTGAAAATAAAAAGGTGATGTATTAAAGTTATTAAGGAGGATAGTCATTAATCTAGCCAAATTATCCCTACCGGTCTCTAGCCTACATTATTTTCGCATAAGTCCTTTTTTATATTAAGCAATAACTCTCTTAGATTAGTGCAGTAGTTATACTAACGTCAAGCCTATGATTCGTTATCTATGATGCATGTGAATTTCTTTGTGAGAGGAGCATGAATATCTAATATATGCAGATTGTGTGTGACTAATTGATTATTATGGTGAGATCACAAGTTTGACATGGGATATGTGGATTTTTTAATCTTCTAAGTTCAAGGCATGAAAGTGTGTGCAGATGCTTAAAACGGAGTGAGTTAGTTTTCGAGGGTAAGCTGTTTTGGAAAATATCATTTGTAAACTTTTAAATGAGTGCCCTGGTAAGAAGACTTGTTATTTATGGTTCTTTAATCTTTTTTTTGAGTAGATCTATTTTAAGTTGGTTAGTTTTTGTGAAGGCTGGATGAGTAGTTAAGCATGTGAGATGTAAAGTTTGTTCGAGGGCGATCAAGAACTTTAGTGTGGGGTGTTGATGTGAGGCTAAAATGTTATATATTTCAGCATCATTCACCTCATATTTGGGTTTTTTATTGTTTATTTGAACATAAAATACAGGTGTTGCGCTTATGTTGGTTGTTTTTTATGTGTAGGATGAAAACCAGGAAGTTTGAGCTAACAAAGTGGAATTATGAAAGCTTCAAAGTCTAAGTAGAAACCGTTAAAGCCAACATGGATTCAATTCGTGATGCAAAAGCAAGTGTCCGGGAAGTAAAACTACGAAGAGTCCAGGAATGGGGGCATAAAAGCACATTCACGTCTCTGGCCGCTGCGCGGGCCACATCTCAACAGTACAATGGAGCATGACTTGAGCAGAAAAATTCTAGATCCTGTTAATTTGGCTTACCACGTTGCGCTAGCACAAATTTATGCCAGAATCATGCACTCATTTAATGAAGACTTGTTTTATCTGAGGATTATTTTGGAACCCTATATATACATTAGATACACAGTTTTTGAAGGAATATCAAGTCTAGCAATTAGAAAAAAGGATAACTCTGATATATTTCGCTGGTTTCACTTGCATAATCTCTTTATTTCATCATTGAATGATTGTTATTCATAAATTCTTTTCTTAGTAATCGAATCATGAGCATCTAAACATCTTATTTCTAGGGTTGTAGTGTTACCATGAAGGTTGAAGTTTGACAATTGTACGCTTATAGAGATTTTTCATTATTGAGTTGCTTACTTTTTTTTGAACTTAATTATTTAATTCTTTGGAAAATTATAAAAATATTATCTATGACTCATAAATTAGGATCCAAAGAGAAAATTTACGAGCGTAATAAGAAAAAGTAGATCTTGTTCGCAACTCTATTAGAAAAGGGGAGTGATTCTCTAACATGGATAAGAATATACTTGTTTGCCTTACTTGATTGATACAGACGAATTTTTACATGCACTTTATTATCGACCAATGATCATAGATATATAGGTAATAGGAATAGTTGAGTAGTCTTCGAGTACTCGGACTGATGTTGAGAAAAGCATATCAACCTACAATTAGTAACTCAAAAAAAATAAATTAAGTGTGTAATTGGCGAATTCAACTTGATTGCCAACCAACCATGACCCTGAATCTCTCTCGTATGACTTGCATCAAACAATTATTCATTTGCCTTGCTCTATTTTATTCTTAGTTAAATTGTAGCATAGCAAAAAAACTACTCTTTTGATGATTGTTTCCGCCATTTGAATAGTTGAAATAATAATTCAATTTAGGCAATCAACTTCGAGGAAGTCTCTATGGGATGATTCTAGACTTTAACCTCCTATATTACTTGTATAATTACATATACTTATGTATGCATTAGCTGCAACACCCATCTATATTCCATTCAATAATATCAGCTCCTAAGTGGAAGCTAGTTGTTAACAAATAACTTTCTTCATATTGCATATGCAGGAAGTGGGTCATTTATAATAATTTTTTGGTTATGATATCTTGATCCTAGATTTGTTAGTTCAGTCCCTTGCTCTTGAGTTAATGTTTTAATTTTAATTTTTCTTTTATTCTTAGTCTTGTTCTTGATATTTATGTTTATATCTTCTAACTAGGTAACTTGCTAGCGCTTCGTGCGGTCATAATAATCCTGTTAATCTTACGGATGATCCATTGATAATATTTGAATATATAATGAAATTCTTTAAAAGTTTATTTCTTGTAAAAAGTAAAGATATTTATAACAATACTTTCAAACAAATGAGGAGAATCCTACATTGTCACATATCTCTGGAATCCAAAGGCTTTGTATAGCACCTATTCCAAAATTAATTTACTTTTAGAGCTTAATAAAAATATTTTTATCTTATAGTTACAATTCCTAAAATTCACTAATTTTATCCCAAAATATTTAAAGTTATAAATATGATTTAATAGAACCCACTCTATACGAAAAATACCACTTTTTCTATAAATTACAATGAAATAAAATGATCAAATCTAATTTTATTAAATTTTAAAACATAAAAAGGATTAACAGCTAATAATTCATAATTTACCAATGACAAATGGAAAGAATAAGAGGAAGAGAAACAACACAATTAATTTTATCCCAAAAAATATTTAAAAGTTATAAATATGATTTAATAGAACCCACTCTATACGAAAAATACCACTTTTTCTATAAATTACAATGAAATAAAATGATCAAATCTAATTTTATTAAATTTTAAAACATAAAAAGGATTAACAGCTAATAATTCATAATTTACCAATGACAAATGGAAAGAATAAGAGGAAGAGAAACAACACAATTTAGGGGGATTAAAAGGCGGCTATTGAACCTTCTAAATGGGATTTCTCATTTTTTTTGCTTTTTTTTCTTTTTTCCTACTAATACATATACATATACATACATATATAGAATAGAATATTGCATTCTGTTGTTGGTATCCATCTGTAAACATATGCTATTTCAGTTTAAATGTTGACTCCATACAATGAATAGATTTCCAAGTCAGGAGCATCTAGTAACCTACAGAACAAATCAAATCAAAAACAAAACTCAACTAAGAATAGAGCCTCCTCATGGACTTTTAAATTTGATTAAACTTTATGAGAACTTTGAAGGGGGGAAAAATAAAAGAGAGAGCTCAAGAGAAAAGAATCTAAATGACAGTTCATACTCCATGAGTCACATGAAAATAAAAATATCTAAAAGACTTATGATCTTAACTTTTTTCTGCTAAAAAAAGTATCTAAAATAGCAAGAAAATATATTACCATTTTAAAAAAAATTAAGATCAACAAAAAACATAAACATGTAGTAGCTGAAGAATACAGAAAGGTGGCATATAATCACAGTTAACCTGTCCCTCAATTTTCTATAAATGAAGCCCTTCTATCAATAAAATACTTGACTTTTTTGGCGTGTTAGTTTTCTCAAATGTTACATTCATTGAATTTTAGAAAAGATAAGAGACATCAGATATAATTTTTTGTTTAGAGAAAGGTAATGTATTTCAGCAAAATACAAAACCAAAATAGTGTTAGATTACAGAGGACATGCCCCATAGCAAAAGCCTCCCTTATTAGTAGAGGGACACAAAATATATTGTATTTGTTTTCCAAGTTAGTGACCTAAACATCTTGATATGCAAACACATTATCAATTATAAAATTGGAGAAAAGCATAATATTCTACCTTTATCTTAATTTCACTTAAGATATGCATAAATTATTGATAGTTTAATAATTTAACAATTATTTTATAGTCCGCTTTATCCTATAAAACTCATTGTTCGAAGAAAATAAAATGCAAATACAATCTTTATAGGATATACAACCCAGTGCTTGAAAAAATAATACAAATTCACATCATTTGTATAAAAAGTGAAGATGAAAAGAAGGGGATTACCGATGGAAATGGAAAGAATAATAAGAGGAAAGAGAAACTAGGTAATTGAAGGAATTAAGGCGGCTATTGAACTTCTTAAACCGGAACATTACACCTATTCATGAATATCGCCCTCTTTACAATAATGCATGCGTCTTTATTTTAATTTTTACTAACCATTGCATTTTGTTTTTTAAAAAAATAGTTCTTTAGAAGTTTTAATTAAAAGAAAAGCAAAAAAATGAAAAAAGATAAATAGTTTATTAATCATAGAGAGGTGTGTGTTTTTCTTGATCCAACACAATTTACAAACTAAAATAGTAATCAACATCTTAGATATGGATGCAAAAGCTCCAAATAGGGCTTATCTTAGCCGTAAAACATAAAACTTTTAGAAGTCTCAGGAAATCTTTCACCATACAACCCTTTTAGCTACTTACTTTTAATTTTTATTTTCAATAACTTCATTGCTCTTCTAATCTTAAACAATTTTATTTTGCTGATTTTCTTCTTTATAAGAAGACCAACACCATCCAAAACTTTTCTCTTGTTTTGTATAATAGAAAAAAATTCAAACTTTTTATTATTTTCTATTTCATTATAATACATGCACACACATATATATATATATATATATATATCCAAAATTCACCCCGAAATTTTGAGGTATTCATCTTAAAAGTTATTGACTTCTCTCTCTGGTAAGTTATCATGTCAAACAACTTATTAATATTAAGAATTCAAGATACATATACATGAAGCACAAACAAATACGAGAGAGACAAGCACAATATCAAAATTCACTTGAAATTTTGAGGTATTCATCTTAAAAGTTATTGACTTCTCTCTCCTGGTAAGTTATCATGTCAAACAACTTATTAACTTCACTATTAAGAATTCAAGATACATATACATGAAACACCAAACAAATACGAGAGAGACAAGCACATCATAAAATCAGAAAGAGGATATTTATCTTTTGTGAGTAGCAACACTAAGTTCACTTTTTAGCTCGTGTATTCATTATGTTGGTGTAAATATTGGGGTACGGCTTATTTTTAATCATCTTTTTCCTCTTTTTTATTTTTGCCTTTTTCCCGATAACTCTAAATAATTTGATTTTCTTCCTTCTTCCTATCTTTTGTTCTTCCTCACATAAGTATGTTGACTTTGAGTAGATCCTTATTAGTATCAACATTGTGTTTTTATTCCAATTATCTTTATGCATGTAATTCATTAAATCTGATAGGGGTTAATTGAAATCTCCAAGCTGAATTGTTGTTCATTTCTAAAATTCATAATGGTTTATAAGAAAAATCGATTCATTTGCGTATATTTTTGTAATATGTTTTTTCCTATGTATTAAATATAGGTATATAATATATCTAATTTTACACTTATTAAGAGGTAAAATATATGTTCACTGATAGAACGCTCCATACCTTCTTACGCACATGGTCTTGGCCTCATCTCCTTTGGCTATGCGCACTTATAATTTTCTTAAAGAATGTAAAAAAAATAAGTTGTAAAGTTGCACCCCAACCAAAAGTTTATTATTGGATTTGATTGAAATTTATATAAGCAAACCTGGAAATTGAATCTCCCTAATGTCCATCATGTCATAGCCACAAAAACTGTTGATAACTGAGGAACTCTCAAGAGACATAGAAAACTGCAAAAATTAGTCATATTTCACACCATAAGGTTAAAAGAGAACCATACAAAACTATTATAAAATAGAAGTGTCGTCGCATAAAGAACGGACTAACATGAAACAGAAGCAAAGCCGAAAGTGATAAAGAGAACCAATGGAATAAGACAGCTGAAGACTTAAAGTTAACACAACTTATCATTGGAAAATCAATCTGGCAAGAAGGAAAGTGAAAGAGTTATCATAGACTAATATTACTCAGTTTTTTACCCTCTAAAGACACTACTATTTTTGGAAAATAAAAAGATTCTGCGACATGTTTTTAAACACAAACTCTTTCAAAACTTTTGATTTTAAGGTGTAATTGTTGGTTCAACATGAGCCTTAACAATGGAGAAATTTCGAATTAGGAGTGCATCTCCTTCAATACATCCTATGTCATGCAAATTCAAACTGAGCGGGTCAAAGAATTCTATCAGATGGTTAATTTAAAAAAAAAATTGGACGTGAAGTTATTAACTCCAACTGGAACTAATATCACTCATTCCTCCTTGCTTGTGCTTATTGACCAAACAATTTCCACACAGTTTCCCTAATTTGAACCCAAAATAATTAAAGCATAACAATATGAAATCTCTTTAGCGAAAATGTCAAGAATTATAGCGAAACTGTCACACCTTAAACCTGGGGAGGCGTGACTGGCACCTGGTGCCACCCCTGATATGAGCATACCCGACACCCAAAATATAAAACAAAGGCCAGAACCGATGAGGTTTAATAATACAACAACTATACAATCAGAATGAAACGATAGGCTATAGCGGAAGTTGGCTCACCTGACTAACCAAGAAAAATAAATACAATATGCCGTCGAGGCAACAGAATGGAAGAACAACTATACAACATGTCCCACCTGGCCTATAACAATGACACTATACCCACAATAAATGTCNATAACAATGACACTATACCCACAATAAATGTCTACAAGTCTCTAAAAATATAATAGCAATCAACTGCTCGGGACAGGGCCCCGAACTACCCGTAACTCAACCTCTGGCAACTCCGAAAGAATTGGAGCACACCGACTCAGCTGAAACTCCACTCAGCAACCAAGAACGTGATCTAACAGCCCACCATCACCTGCAGCATGAATGCAACACCCTGACTAGGCGTCAGTACAATAATGTACTGAGCATGAAAGGCAGAAACAACTGAAAGACTAAGATTAGAGATCAACAGATATACCAAATATCGTAGAAGGAGAACTAAACTTAAGTAAACACATAAAACCTACCTGGCCCCCATAAGCCTGGCAAGTACAAAAAAGCATACAAACAGAACCTACCTGGCCCCTATAAGCCCCGCAAGTCCAAAAAGTAAATAACAAACAACGGCACCTAGCTGACCCAGCTCACCTGTCATCGCCTCTAAAACTCTCAATGGCCTCAGCTAACACCAGCCAACATCTAGCATCCACTGCTATCAGATAAAAAACAACACAAGCAACAATTACAATATAATGCCAAACAAATCACAAGTAAACACCAGTTAATCAACATCATCAATCAGGCACTGCCAGACACTCTCTCAGCTGCGTACAATTAGTGGAGCTCAATCCATCTGGGAGAACCAATCGCGATCCCAGGAAGGCTCTCAAACATGTCCGACCACTCTCGAATCATGTCTTAACTCGACACTACAGAGGACATTATTCTCAACCCCATAGGTCATTTCACTCCTTGGGCTCAACCCCTCAGTCGGAAACACTCTCGTGCATCGGGTATCCACAAGCTACAAGGCACCTCGGGCTCGACCTCTAGCCGGAACAACTCTCGTGCATTGGGTATCCACAAGCCACAAGCCACAAGGCCTCAAACATAACACACACACAATCAAAAATAATAATTATACATGCTCAAATAACCCATAATCAGCTATCAAACCCCACAACCCAACTATTATAACACAATACTATTCTTTCACGTCTAGCCATCTACGGACGGCCACTAACCAAGCTAAGGACTACTATCCTAACCAGTCTATCCTCAAGCTTTATAAGAAGACCAAATGCCACTCTACTTACCACTAACATCAAGGGACACAGCCAAATCAGCCGAAGTGTCACCACAGCCGTCATGTGCCATCAACACGGTCGAGACGATCGCCAATTCAAATATAATAAAAGATTGTCGCAGCCATCGACCTTAACCACTCTAATCCCTCATTCACTTGAAATATATAATCACCTAATCTTATTCACTCAACCATCCAACAACTTACTACAAGAACCACGCGCCTCACACACGGCCTATTGACACGTGCCTAGCAATTTTTCATGACTACAATTCTCCACACTCAAGCCCGAGCCACCAACCAAACCAGCACCGTACACACACCTTTATCACCATATAAACAATAGCACAAGAGTCAATTAAAAATATAACACAAACCATCACAAAACAGCCAACACACACGTCAATACCGATGACAACGGCTATGGAATTTATGTCGACAAAAGGAGGGACAAGCCTAACATACCTTAGCTTCAAGCCTAGCCGAACTTGAACCTTCAACACCACGAACCTACTGCCTAAAGGCAATCCAAGATTCTGCCAAAACGCATCCAACACAACTCAATAACAAAACAAGATAAACGAAGCTTACCCGATAAGATTCATAGAAATTTGACGGTAGAAACTACGAGACAACAACCTAACGGGGTTAACACACTAATAACCAACCTTAAACACTAAGGAGAACAAAAGGAAGAAGGCTTACCAACAGCTTCACCACAAAAAAGCCACCAATAGCCAGAAAAATACACCAAACCACGGACTACACGCTATTCCTGACTTTCCGACATCAAAATCATGTTAAACCATGGCTTCTAACCCCGAAACCCAAGGAAAACCATGAAGAGAACTTATAGAGGTTTCTTACAAAGTATGGTGCTGGAAAATAAATTTGGATGAAGAACAACCGACCAAAGGGGCTTAAATAGTCTTCCACCGCCTTAGACCCTTGTGAGGTGCCTGCTTGTGCATTCTCGTGAAAACGTGAATATCTCTCTACTCCGAAGTCGGATTGACAAATGGTTTGATGCAATGGAAACTAAACTCATAGATATTTAATTTGATAGGTCACATACCCCCTAACTCCTTATATATTGGGAGAAAAGCCTCAAGATATTTTACCTAAATTTACAGGAATCTCAAGAAGAAAATTTTGCGATAACTTTTTTCGAATTTTGTTCTACAACTTGATCGACGTCCAATCTTAAATACGACCATAGAGTGACTCAAATAACTCATAATACTTCCTTATTAGCCTATTTAGCACTCTTAATCCTACTTCGAAAGCATGATTTTATCGGTCAAACTATCCGGGGTGTTACATCAACTCACCACCTTGATGTATCGTCTTATGCGGAATCATCAGCACACTTTGAATCATCTTTTGACTTGAGTGTGCCGAAGTCTACGGAAAATCTTTTCAACTGTCATTTTTATTTATGCTCTGCTCCAATTCATCAATTCACTTCCCCGTGTAATAATTTTTTGAGATGATTGAAGCATGGTGTGAAACTAGGTTGGCATTTGCTGAAGAAGAATATACAAATATGGTCATATCTACAATGTTTTATTTTATTTTGTATTGTCTACATCATTCCCATCAATTTGTTCGGTGAGAGAAGCATAAAAATGGCAACATTGTGAGAAGAGGGACTAACTATACTAAAGCAAGGTAGAAGTGGAAAAGACGATAATTACCTTGGTGAGTACCTATGGGTTTGAGAGGAAGAAGAGGGAAGGAACAAAGGGAGATCCTTCTGGAAGGACGTGAAAAAAATTAAACCCAAATTAAGTGAACTAAAACCAGTGACTAAAGGAGTCAACAGTTATTGTGAAGAGGTGATTATTGAATACCTAATTTTCTGTATTAAGTATTTTTTATAATAATTTTTTAAGGAGAAAAAGGTCAAAATTTGGACAAAAAAGATAAATATATTTCCTGATCAATAAGGCGTGCCATATCATCAGGTTAAGGTCCCTCTATTATATATATATATTTCCTCTGTTATTCCATCTTGTCATCTAATTTTGGGTACTTATCTTTTGAAAATTCTTGTAGTTTAAATATAAGATTTCTTTCTAGCGAGTCTATATCTTTATGTGCCAAAGGTTTTGGTCTTAGTGTGCATTTACTACCTGCTTCAAGGAGTTGATTAGCTACTGCATCTAAAAGTTGATTAGTATAAAATTTTGGATTCAATTACCTTTTATTTATGCCCTTATATTTTGGGTCTCCCTATATATGTATAATATTTAACCTAAAAGGGGTTGCCATTACTACTCTATTATCTACCGGAATACTGATTTCTTCCGGGAGATGAATTTTAGATTACACTATTTTATTTGACTTTGTTTACCATTTATTAATTATCATGTTTAACGAATCTTCTTGATTTAATTATTTTCTTAAACATTCAAACCATTAAAAAATTCAATTACGTTTTATTCTTTTCATATCCTTGAATCATTTTTCTTTAAATGTTATTTTATCTTCTAGTGAGTAGTTTCCTTTGTACCATTGTCTTTTAATATTATTTTGTGATTTGTTCCATAGTAGTTTTAAATAATTTTTGTTAGGTTCAAATTCTTCTTCAGTTGTTATTATTAATAAAGAATCATGTTTTTCTTCTATGTCAGATTGACGCATTTCACAAAAGGTTGGCAGTCAGGATTAATTATTTTTAACGATTCATATCTAACTTTGGGGATTATCTTGTTAAAATTGATAGCATTAAGTTTTTAATCAATTTTGTCGATTAATTTCATTTGTGGGGAGGGGGGAGGGGGGTTTGTAGAAAAAAGACATCCTACCTCATGATGTTTCTTCTTTTGATTTTGATTCTATTATGGATTTAAAATGTCAATTATCTCTAGTAATTACTTCTTCACATTTAGATACTTTTTGACGAAATTGATTAAAAAAAATTGAAAGTATCCATTTTAACAAGAATCCCTAAAATTAGATATCAACCAGTAAAAATAATTAATCCAAGCAGCCAAAACTTTAGTGAAATGCGTCAATCTGAAGCAGAAGAACATAATTCTTTATTAATGATAACAACTAAAGAAGAATTTGAACCTGACCACAATTATTTAAAATTACTATGGAACAAATTAAAAAATAATATTAAAAGACAATGATATAAAGAAAACTACTCACTAGAAGGAAAAAAATAATATTTAAATAAAAATGGTTCAAGGATATGAAAAGAATAAAATGTAGTATTGAATTCTTTAAACGATTTGAATATTTAGGAAAATTAAATCAAGAAGATTTGTTAAACATGATAACTGATAAATGGTATACAAAGTCAAATAAAATAGTGAAATCTAAAATTCCTTTCCTTGAAGAAATTAGTATTCGGGTAGAAAATAAAATAGTAACGACAACCCGTTTTAAGTTAAATATTATAAATACGCTAATAGACCCAAGATATAAAGACATAAATAAAATAATTTTGAATAAAATAATTATACTAATTAACTTCTGCATGTGGCTAATCAACTCCTTGAAGCAGATAGTAAATCCACACTAAGACCAAGGCTTATGACATATAAAGATGTATACTCATAGAAAGAAATCCTATATGTATACTACAAGAATTTTCAAAAGTTAAGTACCCAAAATTAGATGACAAGCTGGAAATAACCGATGATGTATTGGAAGATATAAATTTAAGACTAAGAGCAGGACTAAAAATAAAAGAAAATTCAATTAAAACATTGACTCAAGAGCAAGAAGACCAAATTAATAAAATTAAGATCAAGATATCATAACAATAAAAATTATTATAATAACCCACTTTTCTAGATATTCAATATGAAGAAAATTGCTTGTTAACAACCTACTCATGAAATGCTAAATGGAATATAAATAAGTAAGCAGAGCAACAAATACACAATAAGTTCCGTAAAATGGATATAGCAGCAACTGCTTATAAAATAAGAAAAACTTCTGATAAAGATGCTGCTCTTAAGATAGCATCAGGATTTACGGGAATGTTGAGAAATTGGTGAGATAATTATCTCACAGATGAACAAAAAAATAATATATTAAATGCAACGGCATTATACAAGTAATAAAGCTGAAAGGTACTGGTCAAACAACAGAGCAACAAACAAAAGAAGATGTTGTACAAACACTTCGTAGGAGAACCCAAACTTTTTAAAATAGGAGTTTTAAAATATTATTAAATATAACATGTCCAAAATTACATAATTTAAGTGGTATAAAGATGTATTCCTCAGTAAAATTGTGATTAGAGGTGATTGTAACCATATGTATTGGGAAGAATGATTTATAAGTGGATTACCGTTATTATTTGCATAAAAAATTAGAAGTAGAATAAAAGATAGATTTAATGAAGAAATTCCTTAGGATCAATTAATTTATGGTGATTTAGTAAGTTTTATAAGTATAATTGGATTAGAATTATGCACAGGTTTAAAGTTAAAAAGCCAGCTAAAATGAGATCATAAACTAAAAAAAAAATTAGAAAGTTCTTGTAAAGATTTTGGATACACAAAAATATTGGCTCTATTAAATGAAGTAGTCAAAAGGGAATAAAAGAGGCATAAAAAATCAACCAAGTAGAGAAAATCTGATAAAGGTGATATAGAAGATACAAAAGAGATAACAATTATAGACTTTTGCCTTGTAATACAAAGGATAGATGTTGGAATTGTGGGAAAAGGGGACACAAAACGAATGAATGTAAAATTTTTAAAAGAAAACAAGATTAACATGTTACATTTAGAAGGAGACGTTAAAAATAAAATATACTCTATAATATGAAAAAGATTATAATGAAGAGTATTCCTCATCAGATCATGATATTAGGGAAGAAGAACAAATAAATGTAGCATACGTATCCGAACAAAGAAGCAAGAAAAGCAATAATAATATATGTGAATGAAGAGGGGGAATATGTACATGCGAGATGGGTGCGAATAGCAATAAACTTCATGGTTGGTCTTCTAAAGACGCTGGGAATGTTTGACTCCATTTGAGTCATCATTGATAGACTAAGTCTGCCCACTTCTTACCTGTTCAAACGACTTACAATGTTGAGAGACTGGCCAAGCTGTATGTGAAAGAGGTGATTCGGTTGCATAGAGTGCCAGTTTCGATCGTTTCGGATAGGGGTAGACAGTTCACCTCCCATTTTTGGAAGACCTTGCCGGCAGAACTAGATACCAGGTTGGACTTGAGCACAACCTTTCATTCGCAAACAGGTGGCCAGTCAAAAAGGACAATTCAGGTGTTAGAAGACATGTGTTCTGGCTTGCGTGATTGATTTTGGTGGCTATAGGGATAAATTTTTACCTTTAGCAGAATTTGCTTATAATAACAACTAGCACTCTAGTATTGGCATGGCACCATTCGAAGCTTTATACGGGAGAAAATGCAGATCTCCAATCGGATGGTTCAATGCATTCAAGGTGAGATCTTAGGGTATGGACTTGCTTAAGGAGTCCTTGGAAAAGGTTCGGGTGATTTAGGAACGACTAGTAGCTGCTCAAAGCATGCAGAAGCAATATGCAAACAGGAAAGTGAGGAACATGGAGTTCATGGTGGGAGAGTAAGTATTGCTCAAGATCTTCCCCATGAAGGGGGTGATGAGGTTTGAAAAGTGAGTCAAACTTAGCCCGAGATACATTGGGTCGTTTGATGTCCTTCGGCAGTAGCTGATAAATTAGCTTTGTCGCCAGGACTGTTAGGGATACATCTAATCTTTCATGTCTCCATGTTGAAGAAATACCATGGGGATGGATCGTACATAATCGAATGAGACTCAACGTTGCTGGATGAGAACTTGTCCTATGAGAAGGAGCCCGCGGCTATAATAGATAGAGAGGTCTACAAGTTGAGATCAAAGGAAATTACAACAATAAAGGTCCAGTGGAGGAATCGTCCCATAGAGGAAGCCATTTGGGAGACCGAGGCTGACATGCGCAAGAAATATCCACAACCGTTTACAGAATTTGGTATGTCTTCTTTCTCGCTTTTGTAGGCTTTTCGTGGACAAATGGTATTTTAATTGGTATTTAATGTAACGACCCGTCTGTCATTACAGGTGGAAAATAAGTCAGAACTCCCCTCTCTAACCTAAGTTATTGGTGGAAAGGTGTTAAATAAGTGTTAGTGAGATTCTGATGTTGGGGGAATGGTTTGTGTGCAAGAAATGGGAGCTACTGGTTACATGGGACCGCTGCAGCATAGGGATAACCGTCGCAGTGAGACCGTCACAATGATCGGAGGCCGTTGTAACGGACCAGGAGATATACCGTTGGATCCGCTGTGACGGTGTCTTGGGCGTTGTAGGGGGTCCACTACAGCAGAAATGTGACCGCTGCAGCGGATGACGGGAATTAATAACTGGATTTTGAGTGGGATTTCAAGGGGTTTACTCCATTATTTCAAAACACGAATTATGAGAATTCAGAGCGAATCCCCCAAGTGCAGAGCAGTTTTCCTTTCTCAAAGGTAAGAATCTTAGTTAATTCTCTTTACTTTAATGCCCTAACCCTTTAAAATCGATAGGGGGACTTGTAAAGGTGGAAATCCTAGGTTGAAAAACCCTAGAATTATGAGAGTAAGGGAAGTTGGTTGAATGTTGAATGAAATTAATTCCTAGGTTTGTAAGCATGTAATTATCACTCCCCAGGGTGAAGGTGATAATGTTAATTCATCATTGCTAAAATTGGAGACTAGAGTTTGCTGGAAGTGGGAATTTTAGTGTTAAAAACTATTTAAAAGAGGGTTTGGGGAGTAGAAACCCCATGACCGGGATTGAATGATTATGGTGGGATTAGAGTGGGATGACTTAATCATGAGTAATGATGAAAACCCCATGAAATGGGTNCTATCCCAGAACCCATTCATTTCACACCAACTAAAGGGAACTTAATCACAGAGTGGGATGACTTAATCATGAGTAATGATGAAAACCCCATGAAATGGGTAGAATGGGGGTAGGGTTAAATTTCCAAAGCCCTTGTTTTTCAAAATAATCTATTGAATTCTCCTTTAATCTTTGGTTCTAGATTTTGAATGTTCGGAAGTGATGAGGAAAGGCAAGGCTCTAGTAGAATAATTATGAATCCTATATTTCGAACGAGGTAGGTTATGGTTTAGAAGGAGTTAGAATTTGGATAATAGCTTGTATTGTGTGGAATGACTATGTGTGAATTTGGTCTCCGAACATTGCTTATTGTCATAACCCTTTGTTGAATTCTATTGTTGAATGATTTTTCTATGAAATGGTTATTTATGTGTTGTGGAAATCGGATGCTGAGAGTTAATCTTATTTGTTGTATTGTTTGAACATGATCCCGGAGTTGTGAGGATATTCGAGTTGAGGGAGGTAGATGAGGCCTCTCAAAGGTCAAATAAACTGATTGAGTGGTACAACACCGAGATGTGTGAAATAAAAGTGGATAACATGATTGTCATAGGGTGAGTGGCTCGTGTCCGAGGGGAGCATCTAGGAAAGCAATGATGATTGAGTGGTTCGTGTCTGAGGGGAGCATCCAGATGAGCAGATAAGTGGGAGCGGGTATCATGCCATTACAGTATATAAATTTCTAGAGCCTACAGGTCATGACTAAAAGGGGCAGAAATAAGACCCTCTAACATGTGTGTACATTGATATTCAGTGTTGGAATGTTCATGGTGATGTGACGGAAGCGTGTTGCCAGCATATCACCATTCGTTACATTATATGACTGAGTGTAAAGAAATAAGATCGGTCTGAAAATGTGAGAACTTGAATGAGCTAAACTTATGGTTATGTATTCTTTGTGATCGAGTTGTTGATGTGTCTATAATGAATTATCGGATTTTGTGAAGTTAAATGAGGACTCATGATGAGTTGTGAAATCTGTCATGCACGGTTCATTGTATATTCCTGTGGGTGTGATATGTTGAACTTTTATTGACAATTATGAATAGCTTGGATGAATATGATGAGTAGAATGTTGAAAAGAGTTATGAGAATTGTGAGTGTGCAGCTAAGTCGAGCTACTACCAAGGCAATACCACTGCAGCAGGACATGTTTCGTCGCGGCGAGAGCGTGACAACGGTCAAGTGACTGCTGCAGCAAGGCCCAATCTAATGAGCAGGCCGACTAACACATTGAAATTCTAAATGACTATTAATTACTGAAATTGTGTTCTGAGGTGATTACATATTGTTATTTCGCTTATATGTGTTATTATTTAAGATCAGCCGATGATGCCTATCAGTACTGTGTTTTGTACTGACGTTACTCCATTTTGTACTGACGTTACTCCTGCACTTTTTTTCTGAGTGTCGACCTCGATTCTAGAAGCTCATCTCGATCCCACCTCTAGAGTAGCGGGAGATTCATAGCAAGGTGAGTGGTTCAAGATGTGCTATTCGACTCCTCCGCAGAAGATGTCTCTTATCCAAACATTAATTTTTCTTATTTTTGGGAATTACTCTTTTAGACAACGTTAGATAGATGTCCTCATGTACAATGACCTTCAGGTTCTGGAGATGTTAATTTAGCCGGATGTTATTATCTTCCTTTCAATTAAGTAATGTTTCCATTATTCATTCTTATAATGTGATTTTGTTCATATTGTTGTCGGATTTGGGTAACTAGTTGGGATTCATTGGTTCGCCCACTGAAGGGGATAGTGTGGGTGCCAATCACGACCACTTGGATCGTAACATATTATGTGAACCGCGTCTTAAAAGAATCTAATTTCATAGGGATCCGAACAAACTCAAACAGTACAAAAGGTTAAAACAATTTCTCAAAAAATGCCATGTTTAGGTATTCCTCGTCCAAACACCTTTTATGATTGTATGTAGAGATAGATGCCTCTTAAATAAGTTATGGCGGTATTCTTAAAAAAAAACTCTCTCCACAATCAGAAGAACAACTAGTTTGCTACTGCTCTGAAATTAAAAATGGATCTCAAATGAATTATAGTACTATTATGAAAATTATTTATAGTATTGTGTATCACTAAATTTCAAGATGATTTGACAAATTAAATTTTTTTTATTAAGAGTAGATTGCAAAGTAGCAAAATATGTTAAAAATTTAGTCTTAAAACAAATATTTGAAAGGTGGCAAGCATTGCTATCCAGTTTTGAATTTCAAATAGAGTTTATAAAAGGAGAAAAGAATTTATTACCAGATTTTTTAATCAGGAATTCCTACAGAAAAGACAATAAGGCCAGCATATTCCCCTAGACCCGCCAGAAATAGATTGAACATCTATNAAATATATCGTGCTAGCAGAATTTTTAGCCCTACTATCATCCGATACCCCCTCAAAATAACTCATGACCGGTCAAATCAAACTACAACCCTTAGCACCAGCTAAAATGACTAGTACCTCTATAATTACAAAAATGAAAGACATTTATGCTATGAAAGCACCAAGTTGCTATTTAGAAGCAATCAACCCCCAGATCTAGAAAAAATTTGAATTTGTTAAAATCAATTCATTATCAACTATTGCACTTGAGAGAAAACACTTAAAACTTGAAATACCAGAGTTGTTGCAATATTGCTACATCAACAGAAATTATGTGAAAACGGATAACTCCATGAAAATTAGAGATTTTTATGATTATATATTATCAGTCACGGATTCTATAGTAATTGAAAATAACCTCTCTTTTTTTTAAATCAAATTAAAAATAATCTTAAGAATGTGCATGACCCAAACTACATTATGTATTCTAAATTTACTACTAAAAAGATAATGAGTCTATATAACTACTTAGATACTCTAATCCCGTTTTCAGAACTCTTACAAGCCACAAGTCTATAATTTTTATGACTACAAGGCGGTTTGATTTAATTTTATGAATTTAAGACCAAATACCCATTCTTGATTGTTAAATATTGTGAGAAGGCAGCTGGCTCTCCAATTTCCCGATGGTTCTATGAATGGTGGAAAATTTTCGATGGAAATGAGACAGTTTTTTTCTACATCACATCAAGAGGAGTAAATTGTAGTCAATCCAACTTTGTGTTCATTATTCAAAAGTCATTATTTTTTATTTTGTTACACAAAAATTATTTAACTTTGCCTCATATTTCATAAAAGTAGCTTTCTCAAAATTTAGTTAAAGTTTTGCCCAAAATGTGAGAGAAAATAAGAAAAATATCCCTTGTGTTTAAGGGTGGGTATAAAATAGTCTCTTAAATATACTTTTGAGCATTTTTGGTCCACTATTTTACTCCCTTTTTATTTCATATATTTATCAAACTCTACCTAATAAATTTATCGAAAATCAAACAAAAAGTAAAAATAAACAAACAAATAAATAAAATCTTTAAATCTATTTATCATTAATGTAAAATATTTACATTTTCACTTACTTACCTTTTACCAATATACTATTTTGTTTAATTA
>JACEIK010002667.1:155857-169225 GCA_018107945.1 Datura stramonium
CCGAGGGAGAAATTTCAGATTCCACTATTTTATTTGACTTTATATACCATTTATTAGTTCTCATGTTTAATGAATTTTCTTGATTTAATTTTTCTGAATATTCAAACCGTTTGAAAAATTCAATATCACTTTTTATTTTTTATTTTCATATCGTTGAACCATTTTTTTAAAAATGTTATTCTATCTTCTAGTGAGTAGTTTTTTGCCTTTTACGATTATATTTTATTTTGTTCCATAGAAATCTATATATATCATACTATTTTATAAGTGGGAAAATCTTAAGTTAAAAAATTAAATTACTAAAATATTCACTAAAAGTTGAAGAACATTTTTACC
This sequence comes from Datura stramonium, assembly GCA_018107945.1. Taxonomy (NCBI): domain Eukaryota; kingdom Viridiplantae; phylum Streptophyta; class Magnoliopsida; order Solanales; family Solanaceae; genus Datura; species Datura stramonium. The sequence goes on from JACEIK010002667.1 coordinate 156,194, forward strand.
CTTTAATCATGAACTATTCCTTCAATATTCATGTAAAAAATTGTAAAAATACCTCACAAAAAATTCATCATAAAATTAGTCCTATAATAAATTTCCTATTAATTGTCAGATTTAAAAGAAACATTTAATTTGACACATTTAAATAGTTATTTTATGTCAAAGAATCCCAAAGATCATAATAAATATAAAAATTGGACATTAAATGAAAAATAAATAAATAAATATTGTTGTAGTTATCTTAATCCTCTTTTATTTGCTTTTTTTAAGAGAAAATTAAAAGTTAACAAATCATTATTAGTAAAAAAAATTAAGAACATCAATAAATTAATTTTAAAAGTATGATTAAAAATTACATTTAAAATAATAATCTTCTAATCCAAAAAAACTATAAAAGATAAAGAATAAAAAAAATCAAAAGAGGCTGTTAAAATAAAAGGGGATTTGCATCTCATCTAACGGTGGCCAAACCTATGAGTAAGACGGACAACGGAGAAGGGGATTCAGTTCTCAGAACTCCCTCCGCTTCCTACAGCCAATAACACAGATCAATCAGGAAGTAATCGAAGGGCGACAACTGATGTCTCTTTTGCCAACGCTACTATTCAATCCAAGGTGCAACTGCAATCAAGTGAATCACTCAGAAAGGAGATCACTGCAATAGATGGAATCCCGCAAGTAAAGTGGACAGAGGACGACGTAATAAGAATGAATCAGATAGAGGAACTCCAATTTGCAGTGGTTGGTAAATTTACATTTCACTAGTCTGAGTTGGAGGAATTGAGAAAAATTGTCTCTGAATAATGTGGTATTAAAGGGAAATGCAGGATTGAATAGTTTCGGAGCAGACATATTCTTATACGTCTATCCTTAGAGGAGGACTTTGTCAATCTAGTGTCAAAGGGAGCATTTTATATAAACATCAGGGATAGGTACTCGTACCTTATGCACACATTGATATATGATGATGGGTTCAAAGTGATGAAGAAACCACGAAGGCGATGGCGTGGATCTCCTCTCCAAATATGCTGTCTACCTTCTTGGTCAAAGAATGTTTATTCTCATTAGCTTCAGCAGTGGGGAAGCCTATTCACCTGGATCAAGCTACGATAAATAAAAGAAGACCTAGCTATGCTAAAGTGAAGGTTTTGGTGGATCTAAAAGGACTTTCTCAAAGTACATACACATGATGATAGAGAATGAAGCCTAATGAGTTGGTAATTTACCAACTCATTAGGCTCTAAAACTTGAGTTTTTGTTTCGTCCTTGAGTTTATTATTTGAATTTTATGCCCTTTTTGCTTTCATTGTGTGCAGATAGCTAAAAGTGAAGAAAAGAGCAAAAATGAAGCAAAAAGAAGGGAGTGAGAGTGAATCGGTGAATCGCAGAGGTAAACCGACGAGACGCAGGCCAAAGACCGAATATCACTACCTCAGAGGATTAATACCACCGGAGGTTCGCGACTTGCCAGCGGAGAGTCACCGGTCCACTCGCCAAATGATACTCAAAAGTTTTGGAAATGGCTTGAAGACTCAGCGGTTCACGGATTTTCATCGGTGAAACGCCGGGTGAACCACCGGTGTTCACTGGAATTTAGTGAAGATGCAGAAAAGACATCCGGCGGTTCATGAATTGTAACCGGTGAACCGCCGGTTCTTCCACCGATTTCAGAACGGTGCTCATAAGGGTATAATCGTTCAACACTGCAAAAGAGATAAAAAGTACCCTACTTTTCAGGGTATAAATAGAGATAAAGTACTTTGTGCTGAGATATGTAGAGTGAGATAGAAATAGAGATTTTGAAGAGAGAACAAAAGCTTACATCACATCATTGTTTTTCCTTTCAGTTGAAGAACATTCTCTTAGCTGAGAGAGGGAGATTTTGATTGGAAATTGTAGAAAGTACTCTGTTCTATTTCCTCTTTTGCACTAGTAAGTTTCAACTATTGTTGAAGATTACTTTGTGAAGTTGATTTATCTACTCTTGCTATTAAATTCAATGATGCTACTGATGAATGTGCTTTTGAATTTTCTAACTATGAGTAGCTAAAATCATTAACTAGAGGCGTGTAATGATGAATACTTAATTGAATTGGGTATTGCTATAGCCATATTCATATTGTTCATGCAAATGTAAATCTATTAGATTCTCTTCAAATTATAAAGGAAGATCCATTGATTATGATATGGGTCTATTTATTCTTGCTTGATTGCTGCTTGAAAAAGAATAATTAAGTATTGAAAGAGAATTTAGTAGTGGGTGTGGAGAAGAGAGTGTGAAATTAGTCTAGAAATAGATGAAATTGCATTCCCTTCCCTTATTAGCAGCTAATAGCTAGGAATTAGTTGAGTTGAATATCCAAATCAAATCGGGTTGAGCTAAATTATGACTAGAGGCTTGACAAAACTCTAGTGAGAGGTAATTATAAGGCTGAAAAGCTGTAATTACCTACTTTCCAAGATTATTTACACTTGTTGAACTCATAAGATGACCTGACATATCCCGATCTAGTTAGTATTTCATCTACACTGCACCTATAGTCTTTCACATCCTTGTCGGTAACTTAGCTGATCTTGCTATTTTATTTTGCTAAATCAACCAATACAATTCTCCGAAAATTTCAACTCCCCCAATTTTATTTATTTTTATATTAAATCTACGTGGTGTGAGCTAAAGTCAATTTTTCAATCGAAGCTTCCCTAGTCCTCTTGGGATTCAACCCCGGGTTACTTATTTTGATACTTTGACTGTGTATATTCTTTGTATTAAGGATATATTTCGAACGTTATCAAAAATGGCTTCGTTGCCGGGGACTAGCGCTTGATAATCTTGTGTTGATTGTTAAGTTGAAGTAGTTCCACACCACTGTGGTCGCTACTAATCGAATTATGTGTGGCTCATGAGCGGAGGATGGTCACAAAACCCGGAAGGGGTGCCTTGTGTGGAGACCATCAAGTTATAGACAAAATGTGGCACAGAGAGGGGAAGAAAGATGCAATGTTGTTAGTCATGATGAAGCAGATGGAGTTGTTGACGAACTATATGAAGGGTTTCCATGCTAGATGTAACCAAGAAAACCATGAATATGATTATGCCTATTATGGAAACCAAGGTTGGAACAATGCTCGGTCAGTCGATACAAGTAGTCAAGGGAGCAATGAGTCAATCCCACCTCATATAGAAAGTACTCTAGAAGTGGTGCTTGAAAAGGTTCTTGCGACGGAAGAGTGAATTCAAGATTTACGGAGTAAACTCTTGGATCTAACAACCACTGTAAAGAGCCATGATGTCATTATTCAACAATTGGAAGAGAAGATGAATGAGTTAGCACAACAGAAAACAACATGGCTCCAATGCATGATATTGTAGAGAATGATATATTCGAGTGGGAAATTGAGGAAGAGGTTGTTGGAGAACTTATTGCTGATGTTTTCTTTAAAGGTGAAGAACTCGAGGAGGTTCACCATGTGGGTAAGGAGGTAAGGGATTATCCGTTCCCACCAAGAAAGCTAGACCTTGATTTGAAGAATCGTACGACTCCTCCCTCACAGCCTTCATTGTGACCCCACCAAAGCTGGAGCTCAAACCCTTTCCCACTCACCTCCAATATGCATACCTGGGAGAGAATGAAATGCTCCCGGTTATCATTTCAGCAAAGCTTACTCCGTTGCAGATAGATAAACTCATTGAGGTGTTGAAAAGGCATATCCGAGCTATAGGATGGTCAATAGCTGATATCATTGGTATCCCTTCGGGGATTTGCACTCACTAGATCAATCTTCAAGAAAATTGCAGCCCATCAATTGAACATCAAAGACGGTTGAATCCACCTACGCAAGAGGTGGTCAAGAAAGAGATTATTAAATGGCTAGATGCAGGGGGTGGTGTATCCCATTACAGACAGTAGTTGGGTAAGCCCGGTGCAGTGTGTACCCAAAAAAGGAGGTATTACAGTTATTTCGAATGAAAAGAATGAATTGGTAGTTACTCGTCTAGTCATGGGATGGAGAGTTTGTATGGATTACCATAAGTTAAATTCTACAAATAAGGATCATTTCCCAGTACCATTCATTGACCAAATGTTGGACCGAATAGCTTGTAAGGAGTACTATTGTTTCTTGGATGGATACTCGAGATACAATCAAATCTCAATCGCACCGAGGATCAATAAAAAACCACATTTACATGTCCCTATGGCACGTTTACATTCACGCGGATTCCCTTTGGTCTTTGCAATGCACCAGCCACATTCCAGAGATGCATGATGTCCATATTTTCCAACATGGTGGAAGATACAATGGAAGTCTTCTCAGTTGTGGGGAACTCATTTGATGACTGCTTGACACATTTAGATGAGGTATTAAAGAGATGTACGGAGATGAATTTAGTCCTAAATTGGGAGAAGTGTCATTTCATGGTCAAAGAAGGAATTGTATTGGGACACAATTTCTGAAAAGGGGATTGAGGTGGATCAAGCCAAAGTGGATGCCATTGCTCAGTTACCTCCACCATGTACCGTGAAGGGTGTTAAGAGTTTCCTCGAACATGCGGGTTTCTACCACCGTTTCATTAAAGATTTCTATAAGATAGCTCATCCCCTATTTCGACTTTTGGAGAAAGAGGCTAAGTTCAATTTTGATGAGGATTGTTTGAAGGCTTTTGTGGAGTTGAAGGATAAATTAATTTCATCTCCAATCATTGTAGCACCTAATTGGTCAAAACCCTTAGAGCTCATGTGCGATGCAAGTGGGGTAACATTAGGAGAAGTCCTAGGTCAACAAAGAGACAAGATTTTCCACCCAATATACTATGCTAGTAAAGCTCTGAACAATGCACAAACAAACTACACAGTCACAAAATAGGAGATCCTAGTTGTTGTGTTTGCATTTGAAAAATTCCAAGTGTACTTGCTAGGAGCCAAAGTGGTGGTGCACACGGACCATGCAGCCCTCAGGTATTTAATGGCCAAGAAGGATGCTAAATCAAGATGAATTAGGTGGGTGTTCTTGTTTCAGGAATTCTACTTTGAAGTGAAAGACCGCAGGGGATGTGAGAATCAAGTGGCCAACCATTTGTCGCGCCTAGAAACAAATGGACAGCCAGGGACACAAGAGGAGATCAGTGACGTCTTTCCGGATGAGCAAATCTTAGCTGCAACCTATGACTTGACACTGTGGTTCGCTAATTTTGCTAATTACCTAGCCAACAACATCGTACCCAAAGGATTGAACTGTCAGCAAAAGAAGAAATTCATGCATGATGCCCGAAAATTCTTTTGGGATGAACCTTACCTTTTCCAAAGTTGTGCAGATGGGTTAATACGGAGGTGTGTTCAAAAATGGATATGGTCCCAATTCTAGAGGGCTGCCACTCTTCCCCTGTGGGAGGTCATTATAGGAGCATACGAACAACGGCCAAGGTTTTGCAATGCGGGTTTTATTGGCCTACCTTACATCAAGATGCACATGACTTTGTGAAGAAATGTGATCGATGCCAGAGGATGGGGAGCATTTCAAGGCGACATGAGCTCCCACTAACACCAATATTAGAGGTTGAGTTGTTTGATGTCTAGGGGATCGACTTTATGTGTCCTTTTGTAAGTTCTTATGGGAACAAATACATCTTGGTGGTGGTGGATTATGTTTCTAAATAGGTGGAAGCTGTTGCATTACCAAACAATGAAGCGAGAAGTGTTAAGCTCTTTTTAAAGAAACACATCTTTTTGCAGTTCGATACCCCTAGAGCTATCATTAGCAATGGAGGATCTCATTTTTGCAACCGGGTGTTTATAGCACTACTAGCAAAGTATGGTGTGAAGCATAAAGTGGCCACCCTGTACCACCCGCAGACCAGCGGACAGGTGGAAGTTTCAAACAGGGAAATAAAGTCCATCTTGACTAAAACAGTCAACCTAAACAGGACAGATTGGGCATAGAAGTTAGATGATGCCTTATGGGCATATCGGACTGCATTTAAAATACATACTGGAATGTCTCCTTACTAGTTGGTGTTTGGTAAAGCATGTCACCTCCCGGTGGAGCTAGAAGCTTTGTGGGCATTGAAGAGTTTAAACTTGGAATGGGGAAGAGCTATCCAAGGTTGACTCCATAATTTACATGAGATGGATGAATTCAGAATGAAGGCATATGAGAATGCAACAATTTACAAATCCAGAATGAAATATTATCATGACCAAAAAGTGTTGCAGCGTAATTTTGTTCCAGGGGATTGGGTGCTACTATTCAATTCTCGACTAAAGCTATTCCTTGAAAAGTCAAAGTCTAAATGATCAGGACCTTTTAAGGTTTCTCAGGTGTACGAGAGCGGAGCCATCGAACTCCATAGTGAGAATGTGAACAAGTTCAAAGTAAACGGTCAAAGGGTCAAAAGGTATTTGGTGTTGGAAGAAGTTGGCCGAACAGAGGTGGTGTATCACGATGAGCCATAGGCTTGGAGGAACTTTCGTCGTGCCACGACATTAAATAAGGCGCTTATTGGGAGGCAACCAAGCATATTTCATTTTTTCTCTCTCATATGTTTTTTTTTTTGATTCTTTTTAGGATAGGAAGGGTGAACTACAGGATGAATAACCAATCGGCGTTGCAACCGGTGAAACACCGATTGCATTTCGCGAAGCACAATTCAAGCGCCGCCCTGCCCAGTGCACTAAAGGATTCAAGGTAAAGCGGCGATCCAAACTGGTGAACCACCGGTGACAATCCATAAAGCGCCTATTCCATCCAGCAAACTGAAGTCCCCAAGGTGAACCGGCGACCCAATCGGCAAAACGCCATGCCAAAGTATGAACCACCGGTTTGTCGCCGCTCTCAACTAGAGTACCTGGCAATGGATCAGGCATCGGCTCCTCATCCGGAAAAATGTTGGAAGGGATTGGTGGAACATCGGTCAATCACTGAACTCGCACTCAGAGTCATGTTCAGGTAAGGTTAACGTCGGTCACAGCGGTGAAACGCTGACTCATTTCGGCAATCGCCGGTGTGGCCCCCGATGGAAAACTTATATTTCAAAAATTCCCAAAAACTCTTCCACTTCCCCTATTTTATTTCATCTTCTCCCCAGATCGCCTTTCCCTAAGAAGACCCATAACTTCCCACCTAACCCTTATTAATACTTTCCACCCCAAGCACCCATTCGACTTCCCTTCCTTGTTAATTTAAAAACCCCCAAATTGCCTTCATCCTCTTCATTCCTCCACAAAGCTTCCCAAGCACAGTCCATTGGAGCATCATGTCATCTCCCCCCACTCTCATACAGGCCAAGCATCAATGCCCACCAATACCCCTCAAGTTAGGTTTAGGCTGGAAGGAATGGAGGAGTTTTATTTAGCTTTCAAGGAAAAACGTGTTATCCATGCAGAAGCCCAGTTTGATATAGAATCTTTCAAGACTGCTTGCCCATACATCTACCACCAAACTGGGACGCGCGATTGGGGTCCATTTACCATACCAGTTGACCTATATCTTCCAGAGCTGGTGTGGGAATTCTATGCATCATACAGGGCAAGGCAACAACTAATGAAGCGAAGGGGCCGCACTGAAGCATTCTCGTGCCTTACATCGGTATGGGTGCGAGGATAAGAGGTGCATGTAACTCCAGCAGCAATCAATTCAATTTATTGGGACAAGACAATCCCATCTCATCCAATATTCCCTAATGGAGGACAAAGCTAATCAATTCCAATGGGTAGACAACCTGATTGCAAAAGGTTGACCACAATAGGCTACTTCCAAGGGCCTTATTCATCGACATGACTTAAAATTTGAAGCACATATGTGGTTATATTAGGTTTGCTTGAGGCTAATGCCCTCTATGAATACATCGAAAGTCCCAATTGAAGTTTTCATTCTCCTTGCTTGCCTCATGGATCATGTACACATCAATGTTGAAGAGATTATTGTTGATCAATTCAAATGGAAGGCTAAGCAACAAGCCACCGCATTTCCATTCCCGAACCTGGTGTGTATGTTATGTATGCGGGCAACTTGTCCTTTGTTCCGGCCATTGGATAGGACGGTGTAGGCCAATAGTGTGATTACATTGGCCAATAAAATCGACAAAGAGGATCCAGCTATAAAGCGAGAAAAGTATACAAGGAACATGACTCTACCATCATCTTCGATATCCACTCACATAGCAACTGCACCACTCCACACAGCTGAGCCCCAAAATTCTCCACCTCATGATTTACTCAACATTGCATAAAGGGCCAAAATGCATGAGAACCAGCTTGTGCGGTTAGCCAAGGCTCTTTCTTCCATGATACAGGGTGCCATCAAGAAAGCCTTGTAGCCTGCTAAAGATAAATTGGTCAGCCTATGCTCTACAGTTGATGTCCTTGAAAGCAAGGTGGGTTCTTTAAAACAAGAGGTGGCTGCTCTCTCTGCACCTTCATCTATTGCCCAACCAAACCCTTGTGAACCTGAGGTGATTCCCGAAGCACCCAGAAGCCCGCCGGATGACTGGTGGGTGGGCTATAATAGTGAGTCAGAATAAATGTCCAACAAGGAACCCTATCATAGCCGACCTCCTCCACCTCTAGTGCATTAGGTGTACGATGTCGATCCTAACTGGACACCAGGTGGAGTGGCAACAACGTCGTACTATGAGCTTGACACTTTGCCAGACAATTGGGTGGTGCAAGGCCCCGGGAAACCTCTATCACTCCCACCGGATCCACATCAACCTACAGCTGAAGAGACAGCTTCTTGGCAGTTTGATGCGGCCACCTACACTTGGAAGCCACGACCCAATCACTAACTCAATTAGGAAGCATCTCTTATTTGCATATGTTTTATTTGGATAGATTGGGGGCAATGTCTATTTTCAGTTTGGGGTGGGATGATTCTTGCTCTTGGGATGCTGAAATTCGTGGGGTGCTGAAAATGCTCTTGATAGTTGATGATTAGTGACTAAATAGGGTCTTTGTTTTGAATGTCAAAATCTTGAAAATCTTGAATGAAATGACCCCAAAGTCTTGTTCATTTTTCGCCATTATAAATAGTAGTATAGAAATTAAAACTCCGAGCATTTTCTTTTGACCACGATTTTTTCCCAAGGAGCATTCTCTTTTATTTTTGTTGTCAAACCGGGTTGGTTTTTCCCGATGATGGATTGAGTGGCGACATTCTTAAGGGAAAATTCCATGTTGCTTTGAGTCTTTTGTGAAGTTGTTTTGAGAGGCACCGCAGAATTTTTTTTGTTGAAATGGAATTGTAAAAGCAAGGGCATGAAAGTGAAGATAATGAGCAAGTGTTGACACATAGCATAACATTCTTTGTCATACATTGTAAATTCCCTGCTTGACTTATGATGTTTGCTTGCTTTGATGTCCTAATTTGGTGTCTTGTGTTGAGAATGACTGTTGTAGACCCTTTAAGGGTGATTCCTTGTGTGGTGAGGACATTTTTGATGAATTTCATGCATTACATCTTGTCTAGAACTTGCCCCAAATGTGATTCAAGGAAAAATCCTAGATGTAGTTGCGCCAAGAACATGAGTTTAGGCTTTCCCTTGTCTAGTCACTTAACCCATATGCCCTCCATGAGCATTGATCCTTGTTAGCCAATATTGAGCCTTAGACCCTTTCTTTGGCAACCACATTACAAGCCTTAATACCATTCTTAATACCTTTTTTTGGCCCCCATTCTCCCAAAATGCTAGTGACAAGATAAGTGATGAAATGAGGCTTAAGGCCTAAGAAGAGGGAGTTATAAAAATATTTGTGAAAAATGAGGCAAAAGCCTAAGTTTGGGGGTATGTAAAACAAAGGAGGAAGATAAGAATTATAATGTGAAGGGAACAACACCTTTTGTCAAAATGCACCAAAGGAAAAATCAAAAAAGAAAAAGAAAATTTGTGTGAACCAGTGTTTCCTCTTGATGTAATAAGGCTAGTTGTGAAAGCAAAAGGGGTTATAAGGGGGATTGTTAAAGAAATGAAAGTCATCAACAAGGAAAGAAGGGAAAGAAGGTGAACTGAGTGGAATTGATGTAAGGTACGTCACATAAAGCATTAGGGAGGATCTAGTCACTATGACCAAATGTTCATTCTACCCTTACCCCTAGCCTACATTATAACCCGCAAGTCCTAAATAATTTTAGATGCAGCTACTCTACATTACTGGTGAATTACATAAAGGGCAAACTATGGGTTAAGTTTATGCATGAAGATTTCTTTTGGGAGAGTGAGTGTGAATGTCTCTTACAAATAATCCCTTGTGTGCATTCAAATGATCACATGAACAAAATAATAGGGATCCTTATTTTGGTGAGTGGAATCATCCCTTTTTGGGGATGCGAGAGCATTCAGAGTTAAGGTGGAAATAGGGAAAGGAGTGTAAACTCTAAAGCAAACTTTGAATTTGAAGTGATTATAACTTTAGATGCTATTGGTTGAGCAATGCCCTTGTTTTGCTAAAAGATTCCTTTCATAAGCTTTGCTTGGTAGAAAGTGGTTGCCTGTGTGAAACATCTTCAGTGTTATGGTCTTTTGAGGTATGTTCTTATTTATTTCAGTGATCATGGTGAGTATTTTTGGGGTTTTCATAGTCCAGGTGATTGTCGAGGTCTAATTGTGAATAGAGGTGGCATATTCCTCAATATTTGTGTCACGACCCGAGAGTACACCCGGATCATAGACACAGGATAAGGAGCACTGAAGACTCCAAATCAACCCATGGCGTGAGCGTATATCTAATTCATTCACATAAGGCAAAAATCTTAACTTAATAGTCATGAACTAACTGAAAATCGTAACAAGAGATATAAGAAACAATAATACAAGATCCAAACATAAACGACTGAATACTACACATAGGTCTGAAAGCCTCTAATCATAATAGAAGGGTTGAAGGGACAAGACCCCAACTAACCCCAACATTTTGAAAACAAAAGACAACCATGGTCCGAACATGAAGCCCTTGAATCATGAGGACACACCACTGAAGTTGAGAGCAGAACTGAGAGCAAGCTAGGGACGATGATGAACCTGCGAACCGGATCCTGAAAATATGTGGGTCAGTACTTGAAAGGTACTGAGTATGTAAGGTATGCAAAACAATGCTTAAACAAATAAAAGTTATAGGAGTGGGGACATCATGATCATAAGAATGAAATCGTAAGTATATCATAAGGCTCAATACTTTCAGATTATTCGTAAACCTGTCATGGTCATAAAATGTGAGGAAAACATTTCATAAAACATAACTTGATCCAAAAGAACATAATCATGCAATCATTAAAACCACGAGGAACAATGGGAGATTTCTATAACTGACATACCCCATATGAGCACACAGACCGACTTGTAAACCTAGTCGGGAGGTCGTCCATACCTTGCCAAGGGTATGAACCATGAAAGAAGTGATATTACTCATGAAGGCCCCATAGGGAATAGGGGACAATCACTGAGGAGGTCCCAGCATAACCTACGATGGCACGTAATTCTGAGATTTGAGGCTTAACCTAGGCCCTGAACCTACTCGGTGATAAGTTCTACTCCCAAAACATGCAATGTGCTCATAGAAATTCATACATGACATGCATGACTAGTTAAATCGTGAGAATCATATCATGCTTGAGAATTTATAATACTAGCCATGGAATTGGGCCMGTGAATYGGCCAAAAATCATAGTTCATAAATCACAAGCGACAYGTGGGCATTGCCCATAATTTCAATCATWCWTGAAATGCTTAAATTTAYAGGAAACATGAYCATAATAWCATGAGTAGTTGAAAACATKCTTAAATTCAAGAGTTCATATCATGCTTGAGAAATCACCATAACCATGAATTTCAGMAAAARAACYCCATGATTTKGGCACATGTGCTTTTAGGGATTAAATCATCAAATAATGAATAAAATAAGTGAAAATAGCCCAATAATTCAAACCCATGATTTTAGACATACTACAACATGCTCATATCGATTTTTGAGGAAACATGCATTTGGGTTATGACCCATCAAAAGTTGTTAATTTGAACATAGAATTAAGGAGAAATTGGGCATGGGTAGGGACTAAATTACCCATTCAAAATCCCACATACTTGGAATTACGTGATTCTTAACTCCCTTGAAAAACCCTAGGTGAAAACTTGAAGAATTGAAGAAGAACACTTGAATCTCCTCCTACTCCCTTCTTTAGTTCTTGCAAATACCAAATGAGACTTATAATGAGTTTTTTACTCCTTAAAAGATCCTGCCCCAACATCAAAACGATGTGGTTTAGGGTCCAAAAGCGTATAAAAGTTGAAATTTCCCTTGATGAAATTTTCCTGAAAAACAGGTCTGGCCCCGACCACGACTCGTACCATGAGTCGTACCATGAAGTCACGACTCGTGGTCACCTCACAACTCTTCAATCCTTTGAATCTGGCCACGACTCGCATACCACAACTCGTAGTACCATCTACGGGTCGTACTGTCAGTCATGGTACCATCCACCCATACCAAATATGACTTAACCATAACTCCTCATCATGACTCGTTGCTACATCCTACGAGTCGTACCATGACCCGTGAAGACTCACTCTAGCACCACTGAGAAATTCACCACGACTCCTAACCACGAGTCATACCCATATTCCATGACTCGTAGGACTACTCGTGGTATGACCTCAGACTCCCGAACTCATCACGACTCGAGTCACAAGTCATAGGTCCTCACCACGATTCGTACCTCGAGTCGTACTGGTGCCAAAATTTTGGTTTTTTACAATTTTCAACTTCAACTCCCGGGTCTATTCTTAGGCCCTTCCGAGGTATTACAATATCTCCACCTTGGAAACATTCGTCCTTGAATGTAGGAAACAAGCAACAAACAGAAACATACAATTACCATATGCAAATTCTAATCATTTAAGTCGAAAACTGACGGATTGACTCCTCCCGAAAAAAACTACATAGCTGGACTGAATTCAGACATCACATACATATATCATATCATAAAACAAACTTGCACGCATGAATGGAACATGAAAAACTGATTAGAGGTTTAGGGAAAAAACTGATACCT
>JACEIK010002668.1:0-15341 GCA_018107945.1 Datura stramonium
TCCTACAATTTACATGAGAATGTACAAACATTGTTGGATAAACAAGGCAAAAATGATGCATTTGAGTATCACTTGGGCATATAAATATGCCCAAGATCAGAACTCACCTAGTGGTTCAGTCAAAAAGTATCAAGTCGACACCTCCGACACTGATGGAACCAGAACCACTAGGGCAAAAGCAATGGCCTAAGCCGAAGCAACCACTGCCACCTTCGCTCAAGCTCTCCAGTCTGAGGAGGGAGTTAGAGAGGAACAACAAAAGTCAGGAAATGACTCTAATGCTGAAGAAGGGTCAGGGGAGACCCAAAATGGAGAAGAGAGCGACAATGAAGAATCAGAGGAGGAGGCTCCTGATGTTGCATAAGAACAGACCCACCCAGGGAAAGTTGTACAATTCGGTGGAGAGTGTTGGGACCTAAAGAAATCTATGATCAAGGAATCTCTCTCGCTGCCAAGAATAAACCAAGGAGGACCATAAGAAACCGCAGATCCTCACAAACTCACTGAATGAAGTTGAGGAGATAAAGCAGATTTTTAGCTTCTATGGTTTTGAGTGGATGGCCAAGACTCCAACACAGTATACAAAAGAAATAGTCTGGGATATCTATGCCAACTATTTGGCCACCATGGAGGTAAAGGAAAAGGAAGGCAGAAGATAAAGACCAGCCTCGTTTGGAGAGTGTTATGATTCGAGGTCGAGAGGTTGATATATCTGAGAGGACCATCGCTTGAATGTTGTACGGACCACAGTTCCAGACTACAAGGATAATGCCAGAGTACGATTACAGGGTAGAGGCAATGAAGCAGATTAGACAGCTGAGTGTGCCGGAGCGACAGAGGCAGCTACAATGGCTAGTAGGGGTGATTGCTGAGAACAAGGAAGAAACTGAGTGGGTTACAGGTGGAAATTAGGTGACAAAGAACTCACTAAATTTCATAGAAAAAGCCTACTGGACACTAGTGCGTAATAGGTTAGCACCTACGGTCAACGACAACACATTGAGTGTTGATAGGGAAGCTTTGGTGGAATGCCTCATGTCTCGTTACCCCATCAATATCCCGAGGATCATAGCAGATGAGATACGAGACCGGGCGGTGGGAGTGAGCACTACTATCCCATTCCCGAGTCTTGTATTTAGGTTATGTATGGAGGCATAAGTTTCATGGGGTGACGAGCGTTTGATTNTTGACAAGCTTTTTGCACGGGAACAACCCCTTGTATTTAGGTTATGTATGGAGGCATAAGTTTCATGGGGTGACGAGCGTTTGATTGGAGCCAGAGGATTGCAGACATAGGCCTTATCTAGGATGAGATGATCCCGATAAGAAGATCCAAGATTCTCACAGCAATTCCAGCAGCCCAGCCAGTAGGGGATGCACAGGTGAATTTCACCGTTACACAGGAGCAGAGTGAGACACCGGCTATAGATGCCGGTCATTCAGAGTCAGCTCCTAGCACCTCAGCTGCACCACTACCCAGCCTGCAGACTCAGACACCAGTAGGGTATATTTTGGTACCATAAGTCTTCCTCCAGAAGCTGGCCAAATAGTTGACCATGGCAGAGCGAAAGATTCAGGCCATGATGTACAATGTAAAACCATGGATCAAGTTAGAGATAGAGGCAGCAGCTCAGGCTCTACATGCTCACCTAGATAGTTTTAAGAGCCGATTAAATGTGAGGATGGTAGAGCAGACAGATACCTGCAGTCTCCGTGCAGAGTTGGGGGCTCTTCGAAGCCAAGTAGTTGAGTTTTCATCACGACAACCAACAGTTATAGTAGCCCCCACACTTTCGGACCTAGATGTTGAGCCTGACGAGGAGATTAATTGGCAACATATTGGGAGTCGACTACAGCTGTTGAGGATGTTAGAGAGAAGAGTCCAAAAAAGAGGAGGAAGAAGGAGAGGAAAGAGAGCAAGCGGGCCAGAGCAGAGAGCATGCAAACTCATGACACCCATATGTCTGAGCTGCATGAGAGAGCTAGAGGAGCAGGTAGCTCCACCATAGCCCAGCCCGAGCTTGCCAGTGGCCGTGACCCTTTGCGTGAGCCACATTCAGCGCTGATAGTTACATAGGCAGTCGAAGCGTCCATGATTATTGGGGGAGGGGACCACTCCCCCTATTGACACACCATTGATTGCACCAGCCACTACTAGCACAACTATTACAGCGGAGGTACCATCTCGCAAGATGATAGGAGCGCCTAGTGCGCCACAGGTATGTTATCTTCCCTATGTGATTATAGTTTATGCTTTGGAGACGAAGCTTACTTTTCAAAAAAGGGAGGGGGCGTACTTGTGAGTTTTGGAATTTTTGATTCATTTGAGGGTTTTTCTTGTCGTGTTTCTTTTTCCTCAGGCATGCTATCTAGTAGAACTGGCATGTGTAGAATTTTTATTTTTAGCTTGTGATTTTTGTTTAATTAGAAAGTAACTTAGGAGTACTCAACCAATGAAAATGCACTAGTTTTGGTTTTTGAAAAAAATTGACCATGTTTAAATTTTTTTTGATGCATTAGCTATGAATTTGTGACAACATGCATGATTTCTATGGATCTTTTGATGTCATTTAGTTTATCAACATGAGTAGTATTGTTAATCCATGTATAAAATAGACAGGTGAGACGAAAACAGTTCATGTACCATGTATGAATGAGGTATAGTATTCAATTCGGTATTGTGTTGAAGATCTCGAACTTTCCTGGTTGGTCTTTGCATAGGCTAAGGATGGTTGGTTAGGATATGATCAAAGGACATTTTTGTTTAGCTCACTTTTAGCCTATATTACCCTACCAAAGTTGCATGAATCCCTTGATCCCAAGTTTGAGCCTTAATAGACTGTGTCTCTTTGATTTATCGATTAACCGTACCCATTTATTTACAATGCATCTGTTTTGGCCCTGGTCCTTCCTTGGATATTGTGAACCTCAACATAAGAAAAATGCTTAAGTTGAGGGTGGCTAGAGTAGGGATGCGTAAATGGTGGCAATGGGAGAAAGGAAAAGAACAGAGAAAAGAAATGGTAAAAAATGAGGTGTGGTGAGATGAAAATGCTGAGAATCTTGAAAAAGAAAACTCAAAAGAAAATGAAAATGCTAAAAGAAGTTGAAAACTCACCACACCCATGTAAATGTGTATAAAAAGGGGTGAAAAGGGAAGAAAAGGGAATGAAATAATAAAGGGTGAAATAGGTGAATGGTGTAGCCAATGCATGTAGTGCCAAGAAAGAGATAGTCACTTATAAGATCTTTCATCTTTATCATGTCCATCCCTAAGCATACATTACAAGCCATACCAAGTCCTATAGTGATCCTAACTCGACAACCTAATAAACCAAAGCAGAGAAAATAAGCGAAAGCCTATGGTATCTGACACATAATACTTGTAACTTCTTTGTGATAGTGAGTGCCTTACTTGTTTAGTCCCATGCTATGTCTGACATTTCATATCTGAGTGGGGACTTCATTTGCGTGACAGTACATGGATTATGTTTTCTTTTACCATTGGTCTGCGTGAAAAAATATTGGTGATGACTTGATTGACTGTTGATAGCTAGATGACATGTTTGATCCCTGTTTATGATGTTTTGAGGTTTCTTGTAATGCATTAGCTGATGTTTTTCCATGAGAAAGGATCAGTAGAGTTTGTATAGAAAATGCAGGTTTTGTTTGAGTATTGGCTGTAGTATCTTAAGTCTATTTTCTAGTTGAGCATCGTGTTTTAGTTTTTCTTTTCTTTGCCAAGGACATGAAAAAGTCTTAAGTTGAGGGAGTTGATGTGCTGCGGATTTACAACACTTTTGACGCTCAAAACTAAGAAAATAGCATGGACTTAGGTGTATTTATGCAGATATAAGCACTTTTCCTTTGGTTACATGATAAATTGGTGTTGGAGCTAAATGATGTAAAAGATAGCCTGAAGTGTGCAAAATAGGCTCAAATTGCAGTCTACAGTACGAGCCGTAGGAAGGTCCTACGAGTTGTACTGGTGCCGTGAAAAGTTGCAGAAGGCTAATGTTGAAGAGATGCAACATACGGGTCTCAGTACGAGTCATACCAAGCTTGTACGAGTCGTGGTGATAAAGTCATGAAAAGATTTAGAAGATTTGCATAAGAGGCTGACTCCTTCTACGAAAAGAAAGTACGAACCGTGGAATGAAGGTACGAGTCGTACCATGGCAGTCGTGATGAACTTCAGAAATAGTTCAAAGTCTCAGTGTCAAGCCACGGGAGCTCAGTACGGATCGTAAGATGGAGGTACGAGTTGTACCAGGATCCAACACTTAGCCAAAATCCCGCCAGTCATGCAATGTATGAAAGTATGCTACGGACCATAGGATCTCTCTATGGATCGTACGTTGACTCGTGACGCGGATGAAACCAGATATGGAAATTCACCCTGTTAGCCTAGGAAAAGGATTCTTCTGTCTGTATAAATACATTTTATGTTTTATTTTTCAGTATATTTTTATCAGAGACATTATTGGAGACAACATTAGACAATTAAGAGAAAGAGAAAATTGAGCTGATTTGACTTGTGATCAACCTTTTCTTGAATTCTTCTTATTCTTGCTATTTGTTCTTCAAGATTTTGCTGATTAATTAAAGGAAGTGTTTTTCTCATTCATACGTGTATGTATTGATTTATGTTTTTAATCATGAATGCAATGCAAAACCTTACAACTATGAGAGGCTAAAACCTCCATAGCTAGGGTTGTGGGAACCATGGTGGATTAACAAGCTAGGGTTGCACAAAGTGGTTCTAAAATCAATACAAATACTTATATTGTATTTTCTTCATGATTAAATATTTCTTAATGGTGCGCAATTTTAGGACATGCCCGAATACTTGCTTAGGTCTAAGAGGTAGAGATTAGAAAAGGAGGATTACAACGGAGCCTTAATTTTGATGATCATTGTATTAACTTGAGTTGTGGTCGCAGGATAGTTAAATCTGGAATTTAGTGATAACGGATAGTTTGAAACTGCTCATGAGACTTGATCGAGTAATTGAGTATAGTCATTCAATAGGGACTGGTCGGTCTTTTGAATGAACCTAAGTTATCAGTTCCATAAGTAAGTATTGGTGATGATCATGAGTGTATACCCAAAGCAGTTATGAACCCATGGAGAACAAAATCCCTAGTTATCCTTTAATATTGATTCAAAATCGAATTTTTGATTATTGTGTTTATTATTGATTTTCTTTAGAACCCCCAATTTTCAAGTAACTACCTCATAAGTTCACTTACCGTCTGTAATCTGACTCTTCCATATTCCCTGTGGGATCGACCCCAACCTCTAGTTGGGTTCTTTATTGACAACATCCGCTTCATACTTCAGTAAGAGGTGTGGTTTGAGCGTTATCAAGTTTTCATTGTAGATCTTAGATTTTATCTTGTAATTTGAGGATCCAAGTTCATCTATTGAAGATTTCTTCTACAATTTCAATTTCTATTGGTGAGCATGTCTAATTACTCTTTTTCTCTTCTTCTTCTTGATATGGGTAACTAAACTCAGATCTAGTGTTATGAACCCAATGACTTGTGAACCCTAATGATTTCAATTTGGTAAAATTGAGTTTGGGCTTATGAACATTTGATTGATTATTGCTTTGTAGTATGTGATTGGTGAGGAGAGTCACTAATCCTATCTAATTACCTTTATGAGGCTTGAAGGAGTGGATGACACCTCTGATACTAGAGAGTTGGTTCTCCTAGAACTTGGAGACAAGTAATCATCCTCATCCCTAAGTCGGGATTTCTTTGGTGTATTAGTGTTGCCTTCTCTTGGTATTGCCCTTTTTGGAGCCATTTACCTATGATTATACATCAATGTTTTAGTACATAGATTTGGTGTAATATAAAATCAGATAAATGACAGCAAGGACAGAGAAAGGGACGAGTCTCACTTTGAGGAGGCGGACCGTACCTTGATCCATCCATTGAATCTGGGAATTCAGATTCTTTGGTTCAAGAGACGATTCAGGATGCAGACCGTCTTTTGAAAATATGGTCTATCCCCTGAGTCTTCCTTTGACTCAGTGAATCTGGGCATTCGGTTTCAACATTTGGAGAGAAGGATGGTCCGTGTTCAAGAAAGATGGTCTGTCTCTTTTTCCGCCTTTTGGGGAGTTCACAAAATGCATACTTTTTGTGCAATTTCTTCTTAGACAATGATCAAACACGGGATGGGGCTTTACCATTTTTAAAACCTTTTAGTAGATATCAGTAACATTATGCTGAATTATGATCCATTTAAGCCCCGTCCAATTTCTAGAAAATTAAACCCAAGTTCTCCTCTCAAATCAATCCAAGCACATGTTCAATATTTCCCCCAAGTCAAAGCATAATATAAATCACATTATGCATTCACATTAGATGTTAAGAACGTAAACAAGTACCTAGGTCAAGCCAATGTGCTCATGTGCATAAGTTTTTGCAATGAGAGGAGCGACTATGTGTGTGAGTGATGCGATCCAATAGGTGCGAGCAATGAAGTATGCAATAATGTAGGAAGAATGAGCAAGGAGAAAGACGAGAGCAATAGAGGGGAAAGGGATGGAGAAGAGGGAATATCGAGCAAAAGTTGCCTGTTAAAACTCTTTAAACCTTAAGAGAAAGCGTGGTTCGGGTCAGTTTATCCCATGGGTTTCTTTTTAGTGGCTAATACGGGTCACATTTGAAGATCCAACCCGATTTTATTTCAAAAAGACCCAAGTGGCTCTGATTTTTAAGAACAAAAGATGGTCCAATAGATGGACCGTCTAGCTAGAGTATGATTTTGTAGTGGACCGCGTCTTGGCATAGCTTACCAGAACCCAATTCTAGTTGACGGTGAGAAAGGTGGTTTCCTTTCTGTTTGAATCAATTTCCCCAATCCTTTTAAGTGTACCTACATACATCAACATCCATTAGTCCAAAAAACACTTGGGTTTCCTCTTAATATGTAACACCCCAATAGTTCATTAGATCAAACCCCATAGTTGAAATGAAAAACTAGAAAGAAATTGGAAATATTTTTCTTAAAATGACTCATTAGATGAGTCGTTGTCAAAGACAACGGCCTATTAAGACGGTCGTTAGTCTTCCAGAAGATTTCTCGCTCAGATTCAATGAGCGATACCATGACCCCTTGTTAATGGTAAGGAGTCATTATGCTTCCTGTTCTGTCAAATCTCGAATGTTGTAAAAAATCTTCCCCCAAAACAATGAGCCAGATGATGAGTCATCGTGAGATGTAATGACTCATCCTATGAAGCCATTGAATGAAATCCAAAAAATGCTAAAATAACCCCCATGACAATGGGGGGAAACAATGACCCATTGTTTTAGATAATGGGTCATTCTTTCCATCCATTGGGGGAGATCTAGAATTTGTTCAAACTTCCTTCAGTGATAACAAGTGGAACTAACGACCCGTTGTTCCATCTAATGAGTCGTTGTTCCCATCGGTTGGTCTAGTTCAGAAATTGAATTTTCACACTCAGGACCAATGATTGGTCCTAGTGATTCGTGTTCACAACCAATGACTCATTGTGTGATCCATTAGATCCTGATGGGCAGTTTTCTAGTCTTTTCTTGAGGGGAATTTTTGTAAGTTTTCGCTATTTTAGTTCCTAAACTATGTCATTTTGGAAATATTTTCAAAGGATTTAGAGGGGTAAATGGTTCTTCTCCCTCATTCTCCACTTAAACTTTCAAAATATCATTTGTAGACTTCAGAGCTTTTCCTCAAGACAAGAACTAGGGCTTTCAATTCTGCTCAAAATTTTTGAGCTACTTCTCTGAGATTTCTTCTCCAGGTATATCGAATTTCAACAAGGGTTATCCTTTCTCCCTTGTGTCCCAAAAGCATTCATAAAACATTGACATCTCAGTCCTATAGAAAAACCATGTCTTAGAGTTTTCATTCAGTTATGAATTCCCTTATCACTTCAATGTTCTCAAGTCTCTTGTGATTTCTAGTATGTGATATTCATGGTATTGCAATTCAGTTACAAATGATTCTTTCATGAAAGATTTCACATGATTCAAGTTCATATATATGTATATATATTTGCATCTATATAACATTGAGTTTAGCATAAATTCATATTTCAGTCTTTGTGATTCTATCATGATTTTAGTATACAAATGTTGGCAGCATAATTTATATTTTCAGGTTCTTTAGGCTCTCAGAATACTATCAGATAAAGTTTCTGACTTATCTTTAAGAACACTAGTTTTTGAGATATAAATAAATTATCAGTAAAATTATCAATTGGGAGTAGTTCTTAGCATCGAGCTAGTCCAGAGTTCAACGTACCCAGGACCAAGAACTACGTGCCACCGTAAGTTACTAGCTCGAATGGGCATCAGCTTTAGTGATCACATCATCCATGCCTTTATACCCTAGCAAGGTATATTGGGTCCTACCGATAGGGCGTATACATCAAACTTTACGTTTAGCTCACGTGGTTATATGTCGGTTAATAGGCTCTCCCATCATTCAGTCAGTTACAGTCTCAGTCACAATTGCAGACTCAAATTTTGTACATGCACATGACTCTTAGATTGATTTTTATCGTGCTTTATTACGTATCCTCAAACTACTACTTCACATTGATAACTATGTATCTTAGTAAAGGTCATGGTACTTCAGTTCAGTTATGCATATCAGCACAACCTTTTAGACTATCAACATGTTCTATATATTCCATTTGCATATCTCATATACTAAATACATTTAAAGTACCGACCGCATATTTCTTTTCCTATATAGTATTATTATATAGGCTCCAGGCTCTTAGGCTCAACAACGGGGTTAACTTCTTCTTCAGACTTATTGCAGCAAAGTTCTATTGGTGAGTCCTCATCTTTTGAGGACCGGAGTCTTCATTTCCAGTTATTGTCATTTTCAGTTTTTTTTCAAAAATTAGAGTTAGCTGGGGGTTTGTTCCAGCAACTCATCAGTTTTCTTTTAGAAGGCTTTTAGATAGAGTATGTTAGTTTCAGCTCGAGTTTCAGTGTTTGATTAAATTTCAATATCTTATAAGATTTTCTCTACTTATAAAAGTATTTGGTTATTATTTACAAAGAGCTTCCGCTTAAGATTCTTTTATAGCAGTTCAATCTTAATAGAATTATTCTATTCATGGGTTAGCTTGGAGTCATCCGTGGTTCTAAGCACCATGCAGTGTCCAGGGTGTAGACTCAGACCATAACAAACTTGATATCATAGCATCAGGTTTAGAGTGTCCTAGGATGTCTACAAGCTGCATCAAGTAGAGTCCTTTTCATGGGTGTGAAACGCGCCACACTCATGGGAAGGAGGCTACAAGGCACTTTTAGGAAAATTCCCTTTTCTTCATCATTCATATCGTGCGTAGAGTTTTAGTATCTAAAATGTCCTCCTAATTCATGGTATACCATTTTCAGTTGACGATGCCTCCAAAAGAGGGAATGGAAGGAGGAACGGTAATGCTAACCAACTAGTCCCACCAGCTCCAGCAGCCCTCAGGACGATCAAGTGTCAGATGCAGAGTTTCGGGCTATTATTCAAATGTTGGCTCGAGTGATGACCAACTAAGTCAACCAGCAGTTCGTTGTACCTTCCAATGCCAATGGGTTTATAGCTGCTGCCAGAGTCAGGGACTATACTAGGATGAATCCCCTAGCATTTCATGGGTCTAAGGTAGATGAGGACCCGTAGGAGTTCATTGACGAGTTTCAAAAGATCATTTAAATCATGGGTGTTATCTCTATTGAAAGTGCAGATTTGGCTGTTTATCAGTTAAAAGGAGTGGATCAGATATGGTATAAGTAGTGGAAGGAGGGAGGCGGGATGGAGCAGGTTTGGTGGAGTGGGACGAGTTTGTGACTGTATTCCTGGACAAATTCTTTTCTCGGGAGTTAAAGGAAGCTAAGGCAACTGAGTTTATGAATTTGAAACAAAACGAAATGATATTGACTATGCCTTGGAATTCACTCAACTGTCAAAGTATGCTCCAAAAATGGTTGCTGAGCTGAGGGATCGCATGCTCAAATTCATATATGGAGTCTCAGACTTTGTAGTTAAGAAGTGCAGGATTGGCATGCTTATCAACGAGATGGTCATCTCTAGGCTTATTATCCATGCGCAGCAAATAGAGGTGGATAAATTGAAGGAGATAAAGAGTGAAAGTAAATGGGCACGAATAGGTCAGTTTGAGTATTTACAATAGAGATCGGGCGGTGATAGTCACCCACAACACAAATAGAGACCTCCAGCACACTCATCAGTCAATGTTCCTGCATCCATGCTCGGTAAGGATCGGAGGGGTTGAGCATGAGGCTCCTAGTCTCAGAGTCATGTCTCTATAAGCCACACTTTTTCAGTATGTACTAAGTGTGGTAAGAACTATCCGAGTGAGTATCGTGTTTGCAAGGAGGGTTATTTTGATTATGTCCAGCTAGATTATAGGTTGAGGGATTGCCCTTCAGTAGGACAGAGGAAGGCCCAGTCCATTACATCAGCTGGTCTTCTAGGTCTTTTCTCTCAACTGGGTCGAACCTCAGGTACAAGTGGCGGTTAGCGGCAGAATCGCTTCTACGCCCTATTCTCTCGTCAGGATCAGGAGAACTCACCGACATAGTCATTGGTATGTTAGACTTCTTTCAAATAGATGTGTATGCTTTACTAGATCCAGGAGCCATATTTTCTTTCGTGACTCCTTACATTGCTGTCCAGTTTGATATTAGTCCAGAAATTCTCTCAGAGTCGTTTTCAGTCTCTACTCCGGTTGGTGAGTCAGTTAGAGCCAATTAGGTGTCCAGGAATTTTTCAATCACAGTGTTATATAAAGTAACCTTAGTTGATCTAGTAGAGTTAGATATGATCGATTTTGACCTTATTCTTAGCATGGACTGGTTACATTCTTGCTACGCCTCAGTTAACTATAAAACTAGAGTTGTTAGATTCCATTTTCCTACGAACCAATCCTAGAGTGGAAGGGTAGCACTTCAGCGCCTAAGGGTCAGTTCATCTTATACATTAAGGCTAGGAAAATGAACTAAAAGGGGTACATCTATCACTTAGTTAGGGTTAAGGATTCTAGTTTTGAAACCCTAACACTTTAGTCAGTTTCTGTCATCAGTGAGTTTCTAGATGTGTTCCCCGAAGATCTTTTCGCAGTCGCCCCCGAGCGAAAAATAGACTTCAGCATAGACCTTCTTTCAAATACCCACCCTTTTTCTGTTTCTCCTTATAAAATGGCTCTAGCTGAGCTTAAAGAGTTAAAAGAATAGCTGAAAGACCTTTTAGATAAGGGCTTCATTAGACCTAGCATCTCTCCATGGGGTGCCCCAATTTTATTCGCGCGAAAGAAAGACGGTACACTCAGAATGTGCATCGACTACCATCAACTGAACAAGGTCACAGTTAAGAACAGGTATCCTCTACCTAGGATTTATGACTTGTTCGACCAACTTTAGGGAGCTAGTTGTTTTTCCAAGGTAGATCTCAGATCAGGATACCATCAGCTCAGGGTCAGAGAATGTAACATTCTGAAGACAGCCTTCAGGACTCAATATGGTCACTACAGATTCGTAGTTATGTCTTTTGGACTAAAAAATGCTCCTGCAGATTTTATGGATCTGATGAATAGGGTATTCAAGCAATACTTAGACATGTTCGTGATTGACGTTATAAATGATATCCCAGTTTACTCTAAAATAAAGGAGGAACATGCAGACCATCTTAGAATAGTTTTGCGAACTCTCAGGGATAGCTAGTTGTTTTCTAAATTCAGCAAGTGTGAATTATGGCTAAAATTAGTGGCATTCCTCGATCATGTGGTCTCCAGTGAGGGTATTTAGGTGGATCCTCCAAAGATAGCAGCAATCAAGGACTGGCCAAGACCCACCTCTCTATCTGACATTAGGAGTTTCTTGGGCTTAGCCAGTTACTACTGACGGTTCGTAGAAGGATTCTCCTCCATTGCTTCTCCTTTGACCAGACTAACTCAAAAGAAGTTGAAGTTTCAGTGGTCTAATGCCTGTGAGAGGAGTTTTTAGGAGTTGAAGACTCGATTTACTACAACTCCAGTTTTGACTCTGCCAGAAGGTTTAGACGGGTTCATGATCTATTATGATGCCTCTAGAGTTAGCCCTTGGTTGTGTTCTGATGCAGCATGGTAAAGTCATGCTTATGCTTCCAAATAACTCAACGTTCATGAGAAGAACTATCCGACTCATGATCTTGAGCTTGCAATGGTAGTATTAGCCTTGAAAATTTGGAGGCACTACCTTTATGGGATTTATGTGGATGTTTTTACTGATCACAAAAGCCTACAATATGTGTGCAACTAGAAGGACCTAAATCTATGTCAGAGAAGGTGGTTGGAGTTGTTAAAAGACTATGATATGAGCATCTTGTACCACTCGGGCAAAGCCAACATAGTGGCTGATGCCCTCAGCAGATTGTCTATGGGTTGTGTTGTTCATGTTGAGGATGATAAGAAAGAGCAGGTTATAGATGTTCACAGACTGGTTTGGTTAGGATTTCATTTGGTTTACTCAGCATAAGGTGGAGTTGTAGTCCAGCGTGGGTCAGAATCCTCCCTTGTGGTGGAGGTTTAGTAAAAACAAGATGAAGACTTAATCCCACTCAAGTTGAAGGAAACAGTTCTAAAGGAAGAGGTGAAAGCATTCTCCAAAGAGGAAGATGGTGTGCTCTGTTACTAGGGTAGGTTATTCATTTTTGATGTAGGTGATTTGAGGCATCCGATACTAACAGAAGCTCACAGCTCTAGGTACACTATCAACCCATGTGCCACTAAGATGTAGCGTAATCTACGAAAAGTCTACTAGTGGAATGGCATGAAAAAGGACATTGCATAATTTGTGGCTAAGTATCCAAATTGCCAACAAACCAAGGTTGAACATCAGAGACCTGGGGGCATAATCTAGGATATTAGCATTTCTACTTGGAATTGAGAAGAAGTGAACATGGATTTTATTATAGGTTTACCTTGTATGCATCGACAACATGACTTAATTTGGGTGGTTGTAGACCAGATGACTAAGCCAACACATTTTCTACTAGTTAATACCAAAGATTCAGCAGAGGATTATGCTAGACTATACATCCGGGAGTTAGTCAGACTGCATGGAGTCCGTCCATTATTTCAGATAGAGGTACTCAGTTCACCTCTTACTCCGAAAAGTCATTTCAGAAGGGACTTAGACTCAGGTCAAGCTCAACACAACTTTTCACCGACAGACAGATGGCAAAGCTGAGTGGACTATTCAGACTCTGGAGGATATGTTGAGGTCTTGCATGATCGATTTAAAGGGTAGTTGGGATAATCACCTACCTCTCATCAAGTTTGCATATAATAATAGCTACCACTCCAGTATTTAGATGGCCCCGTTCGAGGCATTATATGATAGGAGGTGTATATCTCCTATAGGGTGGTTTGAGGTTGGTAAATCTATCCTAATAGGACCAAATCCAGTACATGAGGCCATGCAGAAGGTTTAGCTTATCAATGAATGGCTAAAAATAGCTCAAAGCTGATAGAAATCGTACGTAGATGTAAAGAGAAGAGAATTGGAGTTTGCAGTGGATGATTGGGTATATCTAAAAATTTACCTATAAAAGAGGTGATGAGGTTCGGGAAGAAGGGATAGCTCACTCCTAGATATATTGGCCCTTATAGAATCATGATATACATTGGAAATGTAGCTTATGAGCTGGATTTTCCTGCGTAGTTAGCATCGGTGAATCCAGTCTTCCATGTGTAGTTGTTGAAGAAATGCATCGGTGATTCGACCTCAGTAGTGCCTTTAGAGAGCATTGGTGTAAAGGATAGTCTCTCTTACGAAGAGGTTTCAATTCAGATGCTGGACCATCAGGTTTGTAGGATGAGGAATAATGAGGTCATTTTAGTGAAGTTTTATGGAGGAACCAGCCAGTTGAGGGAGCTACATGGGAGGCTGAAGCAGATGTGATGGCTAGATACCCTCACCTATTCCATCCAACTCAACTTTAGCATCAGGTACTAAATTCCTTCTTAGTACTCTATTTAGTTCTATACTCATCAACTCTATTCATGTTCTTAGTGTGCATCCTAGTTACATTAATTTAGTTAGTATATCTATCTCAGTTCGGAGTCAGTCACTCCTTCAGTAATCAGTTTATAGTCTTTAGTTCAATATTGCAGCTCTTTCCCCAGTCTTTCAGCTTACTTAGCCTTCATTCGAGGAAGAATATTCCCAAGGGGAGATATTGTAACACCCAAAAAGTTCCTTAGACCAAGCCACAGACTTGAAATGAAAAATTAGAAAGAAACCAGAATTTTTTTTCTCAGAACGACTCGTTTGACGAGTCATTGTCAGAGACAATGACCCATTAAGATGGTTGTTAGTCGTCTAGCAGATTCATCCCTCAGATTCAATGAGCGGTATAATGACCCATCGTTAGTGGTAAGAAGTAACTGTGTTGCGAATGTTGTAAAAAATATCCCCCCAAAACAACGAGCCAAACGATGTGTTGTTGGGAGATGTAACGACTTGTCCTATGAAACCGTTGAATGAAATTCAGAAAATGCTAAAGTCACCCCGTGACAATGGGTGGATAACACGACCCTTTGTTTCAGATAAAGGGTCATTCTGTCCATCCATTAGGGGAGATCCAGAATCTCTTAAAACTTTCTTCAGTGACAATGAGTGGAACCAACGACCCGTTGTTCCATCTAATGGGTCGTCCTTCCCCTTCGTTGGTCAAGTCCAGAAATTGGATTTTTAGACTCAGGACCAACGACTGGCCCTAATGAGTCTTGGTTACAACTAATGACTCGTTGTGTGACCCATTGGATCCTGACGGGTTGTTTTCTAGAATTTTCTCTAGGGGTATTTTTGTAACTTTTCGCTATTTTTGTTCCTAAACTACATCATTTTGGAAATATTTTCAAAGGATTTAGAGGGGTAAATGGTTCTTCTCCTCCATTATCTACTTAGACTTTTAGAATATCATTTGTAGATTTCAAAGCTTTTCTCTAAGCTAAGAACTAGGGTTTCCGATTCTCCTCAGAAATTTCGAGCTACTTGTCTGAGATTTCTTTTCCAGGTATGTGGGATTTCAACAAGGGTTATCCTTTCACCCTTGTGTCCCAAAAGCTTTTAGAAAATGTTGACATCTCAGTCCTATATCAGAACCATGTCTTAGAGTTTTCGTTCAGTAATGAGTTCCCTTATTACTTCAATGTTCTCAAGTCTCTTGTGATTTCTAGTATGTGATATTCATGGTTTTACAATTCGGTTACAAATGATACTTTCATGACAAATTTTCACATGATTCAAGTTCAATTATATATATGT
>JACEIK010002668.1:15354-29550 GCA_018107945.1 Datura stramonium
CTATATGGAATTGAGTTTAGCATGAATTCATATTTCAGTCTTTGTGATTCTATCACGATTTCAATATACAAATATTGATGACATAATCAATATTTTCAGGTTCTTTAGGCTCTCAGAATAGTGTTAGATAGAGTTTATGACTTAGCTTTAAGAACACTAGTTTTCAAGCTATAAATAAATTATCAGTAAACTTATCAGTTGGTAGTAGTTCTTAGCACTGAGCAGGTCCAGGATTCAACGTACCATGACCTAGAATTATGTGCCACCCTAGGTTACGAGCCTTATTAGGCATCAGTTTTAGTGATCACATCAGCTATGCCTTTATACCCTGGCAAGGTATATTTGGTCCTATCGATGGGGCATACATATCGAACTCTACATTTAGCTCACGTGGTTATATATCGGTTAATAGGCTCTCCCATCATTCAGTACAGTTATAGTTATAGACTCAAATGTTAGTACATGCACATGACTCCTAAATTGATTTTTATTTTATTTTATTGTGTATTCTCAAACTACTACTTCACATCGATATTTATGTATCTTAGTAAGGTTCATGGTATTTAAGTCCAGTTATGCATTTTAGCACAACTTTTTGGACTGTCGACATGTTCTATATATTCCAGTTGCATGTCTCATATACTCAATACATTCAAAGTACTGACCACATATTTATTGTGCTATATTATTTTATGATATAAGCTCAGGCTCTCAGGCTCAGTAGCGGGTTTTAACTTCTCATTTAGATTTGTTGTAGCAGAGTTCTATTGGTGAGTCCTCACCTTCCGTGGACCAGAGTCTTCATTTCTAGTTATTATCATTTTCATTTTTTTAGATATTAGAATTAGCTGGGGGTTTGTCCCAACAACTCATCAGTTTTCTTTTAGAAGGCTTTTAGACAGTGTATGTTAGTTTCAGCTCGAGTTTCACTGTTTGATTAAATTTCAGAATCTTATTAGGTGTTCTCTAATTATAAAAGTATTTGGTTATTATTTATAAACAACTTCCTCTTAAGATTCTTTTACTGTAGTTCAGTCATAATAGAATTATGCTAAATCATAGGTTAGCTTGGAGCCATTCGTGATTCTAAGCACCGTATCACGTTTAGGATATAGACTCGGATCATAACACAAGAGCCACTTGATTTAACATTACAACATGACGTGTATACTATACATAGTGTAGAATTCCTTTGATTTCCTCCCAAGAAGCTAGTGCCATTCCGTTTTTTTCTCTACTTCGAGGATATGAACTATTGCCCCAACTTTGAATCAAGATTTTGATTATGCTCATGGGGTAGTATGAATATAAGGCGTCCATCTACCGAGTATTGCATTTTACACTTTTTTTTGCCTTTAAATAAGGAATGTTATTTTTCCTTCTTGTTAGGACAAACCTCAAAATAAAAATACTTTGATCTTCCTCTATATAATTCTCCATAAACTCAATTGTCTCATCTTCCACATATTAAACCAAGAACAATTTTGAAAAAGGGTTGAAATGCGGTCTAAGTCTCTTCATTTTAAAATTTGGATTCATTTTTGACATCCCCACCCTCAAATCAATAGAGTCCTCAAAAATGATTTGATGGATTTTTTTTGCAACTCTATTGTCATTTCTTCGATTTTGACATCTTGTAGTATTTTTGGGTTGGTAGGTTGGCAAATCACACTTGTCTCTTGAAAATTCATCTTGATCCTTCTTTATGTGGATCATCTTCCCACCATTGGGTCAAGGCCTGCCCACTATTTTCACTTCTGTCCATTTTGCACCTCGGCATCTTTTGAAACTCTTCGTGTTTAGACTTAGAGATTCTTTTTTCAATTTTTTTCTTTTCTTCTTCGTTTCCACAATAGTCATTGTAGTCATAAAGAATTTGTGGATCATTTATTAATGTGGAAATATTTTCGTCAATTGATACCTCTTGATGAGTAGAAGATTCCATGGGAATGAAAAATGTATCGTCAAATGAATATTTTACTCTTTTCCATTCCACAACATTTGACGAGATGGATTTATTGATCTCTTCCAAGTTAGAATCCTGATCCAACAAATTCTGGAGCACTGCTTAGATTCTTTCAAATCCTTGTCTTTCATACACCTTGTCATCGTTCATGTCCAACTTAGAAGGACATCGTTGGAGCATCTTGGGGAGAAGGCATAATAGTTGCGATAATTAGCCCAGTGTCCACCTTGTCACCATATAAATTGTAATTATACCCATCATAAGAGTGATAATATACAGACATATCTCTCTCGGGGGCATGTTCACAGTTTTGCCAAAAATAGGGTTCTCTACAATATGGACATGGGTCATCAAGATACGGGTTGTATCCACCAAAACCACTTTTATTTCATGTTTCCATGATACCCTTTCTTGACAAAACAAAGCAACATAAAAGTGAAAAATATATCTAATCAAAAAACTAAACTGATAGTACTAAATAGGGCTTATGTCTTAGTCCCCGAAAATGGCGCTATAATATTTGATAAGCTGCTCAAATCAACTCCAATATATGATAGTATAAATGGTCGGAGCGAATACAACACCCAACTTAGAGTCAGGGTCAAATCCACAGATAATATGTTAAGCGCGGACTATCTAACACTTGTCAACTTAGATTTGCAAGTTTAGAGACTATTCAGATTAGGTTAGAGTAAATTTATCTATAACTAATGAATGAAAATTGAATTAAGTTGAAATCAATAAATGACATGTAATAGGGAAGTGACTCCAAATGTGAATTGATCCATTTAAATCTCCCAATAAGAGTAAATTTAGAATAGGCTAGGAATGAACATGCAAGCAATTACTTAAGTTACCTGTGGGTATCTTTCAATAGCACCATAGGTGTCAATCTACTTCAATTTTGTCAAATAGAAGAGAACTCTCTTCTACCCAATTGCTTATTGCCAATTGGATATAACCTATTTCTAGGTAGAATTCATTAAACAAGGGTTAGGCCTTGATTTATTGTTGATTGATGCAAACTCAACCTAAATTTTCTCCTTCAAGTATCATAAAGGTAATTGGACAGGATTGAGTGACTTTCATCGTTAATCACACCCCACAAAGAAAAAATCAATCAAATATTCTTAAACCCACAATCAATTTTATCAAATTGGGATCATTAGGGTTCACAATCCTAGATCTGGGTTTAGCTACCAATAGCAAGAAGAAGAGTAGAAAACAAGTAATTAAACATCCTTACTAAAGAAATTGCAAATTGGAGAACAAAACTTGAATTGATGAAATTGAAACCTTTAAAATTACAATCTAGATCTAAGAACTACTCTATTATATCTGAAAAGTAAAGTTCTTTATTAGTCTATCCAACCTCTCTTGAAAAAAAAGAAGAAAAATCTACTTATACTATATCTTCAAAAACCTCAAAATAATTTAAAATTGAAGGAGCCTAGGTGTGCAGGGATGGACCATCCTTTGCTCT
The DNA here is from genome assembly GCA_018107945.1 of Datura stramonium. Taxonomy (NCBI): domain Eukaryota; kingdom Viridiplantae; phylum Streptophyta; class Magnoliopsida; order Solanales; family Solanaceae; genus Datura; species Datura stramonium. The sequence goes on from JACEIK010002668.1 coordinate 18,804, forward strand.
ATTTATTAAAATTAGTTTCTTCCCAAGTCCCTTCTATCCTGTGATTGGCGGGACGTCTTTTGGAAAGACGGTCCATCTCTTACGCTATTGATTAAAATTGACTTTTGTCTCTTAATGGATCCGTCTACCAATTGACAGACTGTGTTCTAGAATGATGGTCTGCTCTTCACTCCGCCGAGTACGAACCTCTTCAGAATGATTTTTGAAAACAGTGGGACTTAAAGGATGATTGAACATGCAGACTTTCCTTCAATAAGGCAGTACTTTTCCTTTTGGATAGATGGCTCTGACTCCTCTTTTCTTCATTTTATTTGGGTTCCTGAAATATAGAATAACGAGGTTAGTTTAAACTTAATTTAGCTCCCAAATACATAAAAAATGCTATGAAATGAAGCAAACTATGTCACTAATTTTTGACATATTAGTGCTGAACCTTGGTCTACTTCCTGTAGATCCTGAAGTTCATCTTCCATATTTGCACTGAAGGTTGGTTTTGTTTTTTGTAACTACTATTTGGAATCTCCTATATAAGCCTTTAGTTGATCTTTGAACCAAAAGCTTTGTTGCCAAAATTATTTTATCGACCAACTTTATTTTCTCAAGGACCCCCATATGGATGAAATTGATTGAGGTATTTGGATCAATGATCTAATCATGAATTTAACTATATTTAGAAAAAACCAGTGCACTTTCCTACAGATGTTCCAAGACATTAGAATCATTGTTGCTGAATGAAATTGGTTCTGATTCCAGAATCTCTAGATATATTTTTTTATTTATATAAATGACCATATATATTGTACATATTTGATGTCAAAATGTTACGCTACTAATTTTTCCCCCTAATTATCATGTTGATCACACGTCAAGGTGGATTGAGCTTAGCCTTAGCTACTTCCATTTCCTTCCCATAATTTGCCTTGGCTCTATCACTTAGGAATTCCTTTAGCTGACCAATCTTGAGAAGTATGGCCACTTCTTACCAAATATGTCTATAATCACTTGTATTATGTCCGTTCATTCCATAATATTCATGCCACAAGTTTTGGTTTCTAGAGTCAGGGTCAGAACGTATAAGTTTTCGGAATTTGGATTCTTTTATACTTTTTATGGCCAAGACCAGTTGTATGGAATTTTTGTTGAAGTCATATTCTAAGAGCCTTGGGAATTATTCATATAATACCTCAAAATTTCCTAATAATAAGTTTGGGATTTTAAAAGTGCTCAGCAGGAGAAACCTGCAATTTTTTTTCTCAGTATGATCCATTATACGAGTCGTATGAGGATGATATGACTCGTAGGATGAACCGTAGTAAGGGTTCAATAGTTGGCCTTTGAAACCATGAGTCCCCACTATGAGTCGTGGTGTGTGGGTACGACTCGTGGTACGGATCGTAACAAGAACTGGGAACCTTGTAGATTTTGATTGTACAAGTGGGGAGGGGTACGACTCGTAGGAAGAAGTTACGAATCATAGTAGGATTCGTGGAATTTTTTAGAGGAGAGATGTATTAGGAATTTGTCAGTACGGAAGGATATGAAAAGTCATTGATCGGTTTTACGACTCATGGTACAAGTCATTGGCTGATTGTACGACTCGTGGTACGTGTTGTAGCAACAGTTCAGTTTTTTCTGCGATATTATTAAGGGTATTTCTATAATTTTGATGCTCCTAAGCATTAAACTAGGTATTCTTAAGCTCAGTTAGGAAGATTTTAAGAGGATTTAGCCTATTCTAACCCATTCCCTCCCCATGCATGCAATACTAGAGAATTCCTAAAGAAATCAAGCCTAGAATTCTTCAAGTTCTTCTCCAATTCTCTTGGGCATTCAAGGAAGAGTGTTGAGTAAAATTACCCAGGTATGTAGGGCTATGAATAGGAGTTTCCTTTCACTTTCATTCCCAAATTTCTCATCAAGTTCATGAATTCAAGTCTTAAAGCCAAGTATATGATCTTATGGGGTCTTAATCCAATTTCATGAATTTCTCTATTATTTATCTATGGGTCAATTCCCTTCAAGTTTTAAATGATATTTAAGATTCATGATCATGCTTTATACTTATTTTGAATTGTAATACATGATTTCTAGTTTTGAAATTATTATGCCCAATTATGCAAGTTTCATGAAAAGTTAAGATTATGATCTAGGTTTTCAAGCATGATGAGATATTTACCATGAAAGAATGTTTATGAATTACCCATGTATGAATCCATAATTTTTTATAGAAAGTTTATTTCAAGCATGTTAAAGTTTGGTCAAGCCCATATGATCTAAGTATGTTTTCATGATTTAGTTCAAGTTTTGATGTTAGCTTACCACATGGTTTTGGAGTCTAGACTCCCACTTTTCAGCTGCTGGTATGTATTGAGCCAAGACTCCTTATATTCAGATTTCAGACTATGCATATAATTTCATGATCAGCTTCGTTGAAAAATGATGGAGAGCATATGCATGTTTTTGGAAGTAGTGTCTAGAACCGTTTAGGCTAGGGGTTTAGGTAAATGCCGAGTTTCAGAACTATGCGCCAACATAGATTTATTGGGATATTCCTTGTGAGCTTTCCCTGCCTCAAGGGGCCTTCAGCTTGATATCGATATCATGGTAGCACCTTTATCCCTAGAAAGGCTTTGGGCTTCTTTTCCCACTTAAGTGTAATAGATGGGATCACGTAAGCTCTAACATGATTATATTAGTTACAAGTCTCCCATTGTTCCTCATGATTACAGTAATGCATGTTCATGAGCAATGATATTATGTTATCAACAGGTTTGACCCAATGTTCAGTTTATCAGTTTTACTCATGATTATTAGATTCAGCTTTGGGTCATTCATTTTAGTTATGAGGTTCAATTATTTTATTCATGTTTTCAAGGTATCAGCATGCAAGTCCTTACTGTCAAAATCTTATAGTGATATGATTTATGTTATGCATGTTTTCAGTTTTACTACTTAGCCTATTTTACTTACCTTGCATATTCATTACATTCCAAGTACTAACTGCATACTCTATGATGTATCATTTCATGTTACAGGCTCAGATGTTCAGGTTCAGTCTTACCGCTAGTCAGTCTCCCGAGCTTAACTAGTTCACTGTTGGAGAGTCCTTATCCTTCAAGGACCTGGAGTTAGTTGTGTTGTCACTATTTTAGTTTAAGTTCTCTATTGAGCTAGTTGGGGGCATTGTCCCATCACCTCAACAGTATGTAGAGGCTTTTCAGATATAGTATTATGTCTAGCTTTGGGTTCAGTGTTATGTTATTTTCATTATTTTAACTGTTTACTATTTAGACTTCCGCTATTTCAGAATTTAGTTTTCCTATTTTATTATGTTGAGTGAGTTAAAAAGTTTACGCCATGGGTCAGGGTCGTGAAAATTTTGGTATCAGAGCCAAGGATCAGTGCGTCCTAAGGTGTTTGAAAGTTGTGTTAAGTAGAGTCTTTTTTATGGGTGTGAAGCGCGCTACACTTATGACGAAGAGACTACGAAATATTTTATGAAATTTCCCTTCTTTCATGATCTATGTTGTGTGATAAAGTATCTCTCTATACTTCTAACTCGTGCTATACGCGTTTACATAATCATGCCTCAACATTGAGTTAACGGAAAAAAGAATGGAAATAAAAACAGAAATGACCATGAGAATGGCAATAGAGATGGGCACCATCAAGCCTCTCTGGCCCCGGAGGAGCATGTGCTTGAGCAGGTTGCCCATGCTGAGTTTAGGGAAACCATCCAAATGTTGGCACAGACATTGACCGCTCAAGTCAATCAGCAAGCAGTGGCTCACGTTCTCCAGAATGAGAATGTAGCAGTGGCTAGAGTAAGGGATTTCCTCAGGATTAATTCCCCTGAGTTTCTTGGGTCGAGAATGGACAAGGACCCATATGAGTTAATCGAGGAGATTCAGAAGATCACCCAGATTATGGGGGTGAGGGGGGAGGAGTGTGTAGACCTAGCCTCATAACAGTTAAAGGGGGTTGCTCATATTTGATTCAAGTAGTGGAAGGATAGCTGGGGAGTCAGAGCGGATCCCATTGATTGGGATGAGTTTCTCACTACATTATTAGATCTATTCTTTCCCCGGGAGATGAGGGAAATCAAGATAGCTGAGTTCGTGAATTTGAAATAGAACAATATGACAGTTAAAGAATATGCCCTGGAGTTCACCCATTTATCCAGGTATGCACTAGAGATGGTGGCCGATCGGAGGGCTCGGGTGAGCAAATTTGTGAATGGGGTAGCGGACTATATGGTCAAGGATTGCAGGACCACTATGCTATATCAAGATATCGACTTCTCCTGATTGGTTTTATATGCCCATAAGATGGAGACAGTGCATATGAGGGAGAGGGAAAGAGAGGCCAAGAGGGCTAGAACAAATAGTTTTGGGTTCTCCCAGCAGAGGTCGGACGGTGGACATCGTCAGCAGTCCTACCAGAGATCATCAGCCTTAACACCGTCAGCAGCGAGTGTGCCATTCAAGTCTAGGAAAGATCAGATAGGATAGGCTTCAGGTTCTTGAGGTCAGGGAAGCCAGTTGATGGAGCCTAGTATTCTAGTTTGTGATAGGTGTGGTAGGAGGCACGCCGATCAGTGCTTAATGGGAACAAGTGCATGTTTCGGGTGTGGAAAGCCCGATCATATGCTCAGAGACTATTGATGAGCTATGAGTTTACAACACTTTCAATGTTTAAAACTGAGAAAATAGCATGGACTTAGGTATATTTATATGGATATGAGACACTTTTACTTTGATTTCAGGGAAAATAAGTGTTGGAGTAAAAATGTGCAAAAAAAACTTAAAAATGCAAAAAATCAGACAAAGTACAAGTATTAGTACGAGTCATACCTTGGTTGTACGAGCTGTACTGAGAACCGTGATGAAAGTCAGAAGGTTGAAGTAAGAGGAAGGCAACATACGAATCTCAGTATGAACCATACCAGGATGGTACGAGCCGTAATTGGAGTCATGGAATTATTTAGAGAAAATTGCACAAAGGCAGTCTCTTGGTATGGATAGACTCACGGATTGTAGCAGGAACATACGACCCGTACCATGAGTCGTGGTGAACTTCATAAGATTCTTCAATAGTTGGCAGAACATCAGAAACAACAAACAGTACGAGTCATAGGAAGAAGGTACGGTTGTACCACAACACTCGTGGAAAATTTCAGAGGATGTCAGAGTTCTTAGGGCCAAACCATGGAAGAATTGTACGACTCATAGGAATGTGGTATGAGTCGTACCAGCCTACCAACACTTAGAAAAATCTGCAGTAGCCAAGGACGTACGAGAAGCAGGTAAAATCCTACTACGGGTCGTAGGTCAAGTCGTAACACAGTCGGCACCAAATATAGAAAATTCCCTATTAGCTTAGGAAAAAGTTTCTAATACCTGTATAAATAGCTTTTATGTTTTATTTTAGTCAAAGAATGATAGAAACAAAGTAGTATACGTGTGAAGAATATTATTTGTGAATTTTTATCAAGTTTTGGAGAGAAATTCATGGGATCAAATTCTTGATTTCTTACATTGTTCTTTGATAATTAAAATTTGGTTTTCTTCCAATTGTTTCTATAAGTATTTAATTATGTGTTTGTCTATGAATGTAAATTGTAATCTTACAACCATGAGAGGCTAAAACTTTCACAATTAGGGGTTGTGGGAACCATGGTGGATTAACGAAATAGGGTTACACAAAAGTGATTCAAAACCAATGCTAAACACTTGTATTGTATTCTATTCATCTTTAAATTCTTCTTAATGGTGTACAATGTTAGGACTTGGCTGAATTCTTTACTTTCTTGAACCTAGAGAAGTAGAGATTAGGAAAAGAGAATTACAACAAAGCCCTGATCTTTATGATCATTGTATTAACTTGAGTTGTGATCGCAGGATAGTTAAATTTGAAACATATTGATAATGGTTAGTTTAAAATCTCTCATGAGACCTGACCCGATGATTGAGTATAGTCATCTAATAGGGACGAACCAGTCATTTGGATGAACCCTAGTTATCAGTTCTACAACTAAGTATTAGGATTGATCACGTGTGTATATCCGAAGTAGTTATGAACCCATGAGGAACACTTACCCTAGTTGTTTGCAAATCTTGATTTAGATCACGAATATAATCTTTTTTTAATTTTATTTTCCTTAAAACCCCCCAATTTAGAAATAACTCCAACAAGTTCAATTACCGGTATCAGTCTAGATCTTACCCTATTTCCTGTGGATTCGACCCCAACCTCTTAGTTGGGTTCTTTATTGACAACAACCGATTCATATTTTGTCAGGAAATGTGAGTTTGAGCATTATCAAAAAGTGGCGCCGTTGCTGGGGTATACGGTTAAGATTAGATTAATTGCGTGAATTTGACTTTTGGTTGTTATTTCCCTGTTTACCTTTTCTTGTTTTTTATTTTGTGATTTATTCAGGATAACACCAAGGGAGATACTTTTGCAAAAACCCAGATGGAAGACAAGAGGCTTCTAGCGCCCGTGGAAGAGATGATGAATATTGACACACTAGCAGCTGTCTTGATGAACTATGAAGGAGATGGGGTATCGGGGTACACGAAGCTGGTGGATGCCCTAGACGGAATGGAGTCATATAACCTCAGACCAAATAAGTTAGACCTTGATTTGAAGAATGTTTGAATCCACCAGCAAATCCATCAGTAGAGAACCACCAGTACTTGAACTGAAGGCATTGCCTCCCCATCTCATATACGCATTCATGGGTGAAGACAACACTTTGCCAGTGATTATTGCAACAAATTTGACAGACTGACAAGTAGAAGCTTTGTTCATAGTATTAAAAAGGAATATAAAGGCAATTGGATGGACCATAGCTGATATCATCGGGATCCCTCCAGGACTATGTACTCACAAGATACAGCTCGAGCAAAACTGCACACCAAGTATAGAGCATCAGTGACGCTTGAACCCACCAATGCAAGAAGTAGTGAAATCTTATATGACGCCCTATGTTGCTAATAGTTTTGGAGTCAGTCCTAAAATCTTATCATAACCCTTTTTAGTCACTACTCCAGTTAGTGACTCAGTCATAGCTCGAGGGTATACATAAATTTCCCTGTCACAGTCCTTCAGAAATTCACCTCAACAGATTTAGTATAGTTAGACATGACAAATTTTGATTTTATCCTCAACATGGATTGGTTACATGCATGTTCTACCTCTGTGAATTGTAGAACCCATATGGTAGAGTTCCAATTTTCGGGTGAGTCAATCCTAGAGTGGAAGGGTAGTTTAACTCTGCCTGTAGGTTACTTCATTTCCTACCTTAAGGCTAGAAGGATAATTTCTAAAGGTTGTATCTACCATCTAGTTCGGATTAAGGATGCTACATTCGAGACCCCGACTCTCCAGTCAGTTTCTATAGTGTGTGAGTATCCGGAGGTGTTCCCTGATCATCTACCTGGAGTCCCTCTCGAGCGAGAGATCGACTTTGGTATTGACCTTCTTTCCAATATGCAACCTGTATCTATTCCTCCTTACAGAATGGCTCCATCTAAGCTAAAAGAGTTGAAAAAGCAGTTGAAGGATATCTTAGACAAGGGTTTCATCATACCCAGTAAATCTCCGTAGGGTGCACCAGTTCTCTTTGTTCGGAAGAAGGATGGTTCTCTTCGTATGTGCATTGACTATCGGAAGTTGAACAAGGTTACCATTAATAACAAGTGTCCTCTTTCTAGAATTGATGATTTTTTTGACCAACTCTATGGTGCTAAGTGCTTCTCGAAGATAGATCTCAGGTCCGGTTATCACCAGCTTAGAGTTAGAGAGAATGACATCTTGAAAACAGTCTTCAGGACTTGATATGGGCACTATGAGTTTGTAGTTATGTCTTTTGGACTAAAAAATGCTCCTACAACTTTTATGTATCTGATGAACGGGGTGTTCAAGAAATATTTGGACATGTTCGTGGTTGCATTCATAGATGACATTCTCATATAGTCTCGAAGCAAGGAGGATCATGACGCTCATTTGAGGATTGTACCATAGACTCTTAAGGATCACCAGCTGTTTGCTAAATTCAGTAAGTGTGAATTCTGGATGAACTCAGTATCATTTTTGGGCCATGTGGGGTCAAGTGAGGGTGCGCAAGTGGAATCCCAAAAGATAGAAGCTGTGAAAAATTTGCCTAGACTAGTTAATCCTTTGGATATTAGGAATTTCTTGGGTTTAGCTGGGTACTACCGAAGGTTTGTTGAGGGATTTTCATCCATCGCAACACCATTGACTAAGTTGACCTAGAAAAAAGTCAAATTTCAGTGGTCCGATGCATTGGAGAAGAGTTTTCAAGAGTTAAAGACTCGACTCACTTCAGCCCCAGTATTGACCTTATCCGAGGGTACAGATGGATTTGTGGTGTATTGTAAACCCATTTAGGGTTGTACTTGGTTGTGTGTTTATGCAGCATGACAAAGTCATTGCGTATGCCTCTAGACTGCTCAAGGCCTATGAGAAGAATTACCTGATGCATGACCTAGAATTGGCAACAGTGGTGTTCGCGTTGAAAATTTGGAGACACTACTTGTATGAGGTGCATGTAGATGTATTCACAGAACATAAGAGCCTATAGTATGTGTTTACCCAGAAGGACCTAAATTTGCGACAAAGGAGGTGGTTAGAGCTTCTCAAGGATTATGACATAAGTGTCCTTTATCATCCGAAAAAGGCCAATGTAGTGGCGAATGCTCTTAGTAGGCTATCCATGGAGAGTTTTTCTCATATGGAGGATGGAAGGAAGGAGTTGGTGAAGGAGGTGTACCGGCTTGCTTGATTAGGAGTTTGTGTTGTTGACTCAACGGATGGTGGTGTTGTTTTTCAGAATGGTTTAGAATCCTTTTTGGTGACTGAAGTCAAGGCTAGGCAAGATGAGGACCCCAATTTGGTAAAGTTGAAGGAAGCGGTTCAGAATTAGAAGGTAGAGGTCTTTTCCCAAGGGGGAGATGGTGTACTTCAATATCAGGGTCATTTGTGTGTTCGGGGTGTTGATGACTTGAGAGATCAGATGTTGCATGAGGCTCATGGTTCTTGATACTCTATACATCCAAGTGCCACAAATATGTACCATGACCTATGGGAAGTCTATTGGTGGAATAGTATGCAGAAGGATATAACAGAGTTCGTGTTTAAGTGTTCAAATTGTCAACAGGTGAAAGTGGAGCATCAAAGACCAGGAGGTGTGCTATAAGATATCAGTATACCCACCCGGAAGTGGGAATAGATCAATATGGATTTCATTACAGGGTTGACTCGTACATATCAATAGTATGATTCTATTTGGGTGGTTGTGGAAGGTTGACTAAAGTAGCTCATTTTCTATCGGTCAAAACTACAGACTCAGCGAAGGATTATGCCAAATTATACATTGGGGAGTTAATTCGGTTGCATGGTGTTCCCTTTTCCATTATATCAGATAGAGGCACTCAGTTCACTATGCAGTTTTGGAAGTTGTTTCAAAAGGGACATGGTACCCAGGTCAAGCTTAGTACAACTTTTCACCCGCAGACAGATGGTCAGGCCAAGCGGACCATTCAGACTCTTGAGGATATGTTGAGAGCATGTGTGATTGACTTCAAAGGTAGTTGGGATGACCACTTGCCTCTCATCGAGTTTGCTTACAACAGTTACCACTCCAACATTCAGATGGCTCCGTTTGAGGCTCTTTACAGGCGTAGATGTATATCTCCTATTGGTTGGTTTGAAGTAGGTGAGGCTACGTTGATAGGGGTAGATTCAGTCCATGAGGCTATGGAGAAAGTTCAACTTATAAAGGGAAAGGATGAAAACAACTTAGAGCCGTCAAAAGTACTATGCGTATGTGAGAAGGAGAAAACTTGAACTTGAAGTTGATGGTTGGGTGTTCTTGAAGATATCTTCCATGAAGGGGGTAATGAGATTTAGAAACAAATAAAAGCTTAGTCCCCAATATGTTAGCTCATTCAGGATTGTGAGACGTGTTGGCAAGGTAGCCTATGAGTTAGAATTGCCCCCTAGAGTTGGCTTCTATACATCCAGTTTTCCATGTGTCGCTCTTGAAGAAGTGCATTGGTGACCCGGCCTTGGTTGTACCGATGAAGAAGGTTGGTGTGAATGATAACCTTAACTATGAAGAGATTCCGATTAAAATTCTTAATCGTCAGGTTCAAAAGTTGAGGAACAAAGAAGTGGCTTTAGTAAAGGTTTTGTGGAGAAATTAGTTTGTCAAGGGAGCTACATGGGAAGCCAAAGCAAATATGGAAGCTAAATACCATATATTTTCCTTTCCGACTTAGTTCCAGCTTGAGGTACTAGTTTCCTTCTTAGTACTCTATTTTATTTCATGTCTAGTTCATGTCTCTCAATTTTTTGGATATCAGTGCATGTATGCGTGATTCATGAATTCAGTTCAGTTATGTGTTTCAGTTCGGAGTAAGTCATTTTGTCAGTTCTTAGCTTCAGACATTCAGTATTTGGGATGGAAGGTCCTTTCCCCCAGTTCTTTAGTATGTTTACCCACATTTGAGGACGAATGTTCCCAAGGGGGAGATATTGTAATACCCCAAAAGTTTCTAAGACTAAGTTGGGGATTTTAAAAATGCTCACCAGGAGAAGCATTCAATATTTTTCTCTCAGTACGATCGATGGTACTAGTCGTATGAGGATGGTACGACTCGTATGATTACCCATAGTAAGGGTTTAGCAATTGGCCTTCGAAACCATGAGTCCCCAC